>VOQJ01014655.1:18454-41438 GCA_015052665.1 Apistogramma diplotaenia
CCCCGCCACCTTTCCAGGCAACCGATATTGCCCAGCAACAACCACCACCCCCCCCCCCCCCCCCACACCACGGTTGTTCACATGTTCATTTATGTTCATTGAAATCTGCCAGATAGTTCACCGGTTTCATAAGCAGCCCCAGCCTTGAGTCAGCTCACTGAGTTTTTATCAGCACACCCGGAGATGCACTTACACATGACTGTTTGTGCACAGGCTCACACACCCATTTACAAATGCGCACACACACACACACACACACACCTCTGAATGTGTGTGGCGCTCACAAAGAGATGTTGCAGAGTGTCAAACCAATATCTGTCTTTTCACTGCAGCCTACCTCTCCATTTTCAGCTCAAGGACAGAGAAAGGGAGGCAGGGGAGGGGAGAAGAGCGAGAAAGTGATGGAGAGGCTAACTGACAAAAAGAGAGACATGAAGTTTTAATCTTAACATAGGAAAGCTATTCAAAAAGTGAGAGAACATCCACAATTGCATATAAATATATGAAGAGTGCTCTGGCAATGTCAAGACCCCGAACACTTAACATAAAATCATATATGTGCAGCTAGTACACTCCTGGAAATATCAATACATAAAACCACAAGTCAACCAGTGGTGTGTTTTCAAAGGCAAATATCATTTGGAGCAGAAAAGTCGAGTCAGATAATATGTTGGCTGATATCGCCAAGTTGCTTGGATTTATTAATTATATACATTTTTTTTCTTCAACAGAAGCGACCTGTAGACACTCAACTGTAGACAGAGCACAGCTGGAGGAAAACAGTGTTTATGCAGGCTGGGGTGTATGTTAGCTATGTGTTAGAAAGCTGCTTTAGTCAGCTGAGGTAGTGCAAAGCTGCTCACTCACTGGTAATACTGTAGGTAATAGCATTATAATAATGTAATAGCATTATATATTGTAGAAATGTAGCAAGACTTATGCACACTGTACTGTAGGAGTAGGTAATGGATAATAAGTATCGATTTGTAAATAACTGGACGTGAATAACAAGCTTATTATATAATATACTGCAGTATATTTCTGACTAACGAGGCAGTTCATTCGCTTTCTCTTCACAGTACGTTCCTTAAAGATACAACATCACTGGTCAAATGTAACATATTAAAGTTTTAAAGATGAAAGAGGTTTATGAAAGGTTGACTGTATTTGACCTTGAAGAAGTCAGAGGTCCAAAAGTATTTGACATTAGAATCTCCATATATAATTTTTTATATGTCTATATGTTGTCAGCATAAAAGTGGCAGCAAGAAGCATAGTTTTAAAAAGCTCTTTATAGCATTATTATCACTTTGACCTTGAAGGAGAAGTCAGAGGTCACATGTGACATATTTTACATGTTTCTGTATGCTGACGCTACACTTGTAAGAATCATAGTTTCTAAGTTATGAGGCTTTTTGTTCATTTTCAACCAATGAATCATTAAGTTGACCTTGAAGACCTCGACACGACACCCCCCCACACACACACACACACACACGCATACACATACAACGTTTTATCAAGATTCATTCAAAACTTTTTGATCCGTGTGATCCGAATGATGACACACAGTCACACATGCACACAAATTCTGACAAAAACCAAATGATATCAAAGGAAAATAAAGGCACACCTTTGATGTAGCAGCTGAAATCTTTGGCAGACCTACAGTTGCCAGTTCACCCCCTAACCTCTAGGTCTAGAGGAGGCTTTCACAAAATATAAATTAAAATACAAATCAGGCTGATAAGTGGCTACCACTGATCTAACTCCATATTAAGACCATTGCCTGATATCACTAGATTAGGGAATAGTCCATTAGATACTCATTAATTATAGCTTTAATAGATGTGAGCAAGCGTTTTATGAAAGCAAGTATACTATGATGAATTGCATTATGTTCCACAAAGAACAGTGAAGACTTCAAGCCCTAAAGCACAGAAAGGATGGATGGTAAGATTATTAAAGTTGGAATTTGATTGTGAAGTTTCCAAAGACATCCCAAAAAATGATGCAGCATAAAGCTGGGGACTGTCGTGCACCAGGAGGAACCCAGGGACCACTGCGCCAGCATAGGGTCTGACAGTGGGTCAAAGGATTTCATCCTGATACCTGGCAGTCAGGGTGACGCCCAGCCTGCACTGGTCTATGCATCCTTTTATGGATATACCCCTCGAAACCATCACTGACCCACCACCAGAGTGGTCATGCTAAATGATGATACAGGCAGCATAAGATTCTCCATGGCTTCTACAGACCCTGTCATATCTGTCACATGCTCAGGGTGAACCTGTTTTCTTCTGTGAAAAGCACGGCACACCGGTGGTGGACCTGCCAATTCTGGCATTGTTTGGCAAATGTCATTCAGGCTCCTTGATGGCCACCAGAGGATTTCAGGCCACCCTCATGAAGGCTGTTTCTAATTGTTTGGTCAGACATTCACCGCAGTGACCTGTTAGAAGTCATTTTATGGGTTCTGGTAACGCTTGTCCTGTTCCTCCTTGCACCTCCAGATGTTGCCTCCAGCTCGCAGTGGATTGGTTTGCAGCTGAATGTGAAAAGGTTGGCATGAGAATCAGCACCTTTAAGTCTGAGGCCACGGTCCTCCACATTGAGGATCCAGTTGTGGTTCAGGAATCTGACTAGGATGCCTACTCGGCACCTCTTTGGTGAGGTGTTGCGGGCATGTCCTATCAGAAGGAGGCCTCAGGGCAGACCCAGGATACGCTGGAGAGATTATATCTCTCGCCTTAGGGTCCGCAAGGATGAGCTGGTGCAGGTGGCTGAGGAGAGGGAGGTCTGGGTTAAAAATTTCATTTCATTAAATATAAAGGATCTCAGTCACAGAATTACTATTTGTTAAGTCAAGCTTAAAATGCAGCTGATATTTCATGGGCGTACAGAAAATGCCAAGACCAACAGGAAGAGAACCTGAATACCTGAAAACTGAGGAAAGAAGCAACAATATGAAGAGCAAAAGTAAAAGTGGTTGCTAGGCAACCTGCCAGCAATAACGTAGCAGAAAACAGGAAGAAGTTTAACCTCTGCAGTTACATGCATGATTTTGTAACATCCAAAATAGAACCATAGGCTGTTATAATACACTCGTGCAAAAATTGTGATGATGAATATTTTCTGCTAGCTTTCACAAGTCACAAAAATTTTTTTAATTGGTCTTATTTAAAAAAAAAAAAAGTACAGGTTTATTTTCTTATTTTCACCATTATCTGTTTATCTGTTATTATCTAATATTATCTGTCATGTACTACTTCCCACTCGTTAGTGGAGTTTCCAGCAGTCTTAATTAACACTAACATAATGAAGCGGCACATATATGAGCAGCATTTTACATTTTATTGTGTTTGAAAAGAACGTCAAAATTTAGCAGATAAATTATGGCACTAATAGCCGAGAGACTTGGTTTACTTCACAGTAAAATGCAATGCTTTTGTTCATATAATGCAATTCTCATTGAATTTTAGAATTTAAATACCTCGAGCAGTGGCTGAAGTTACTTTTAGAGGCATTCGTGGGTGAGGTCACCTCTCCCAGCAGTAACTATGACTTAGATGTTGATGTGAGAGCTGTTTACAGCTGGGAAACTGGAAACTCCAAAGTTGCTGCATTAGCTCACAAAGGTTTGGGACTCAATGGAATTTCTTTTCCAATAAATCCTGCTAAAATTGACAATATGGCAAACTCCAGAGCTTATTAAAGATAAACAAAAGAGATACAATCAATATAGAGTTGCAGTTCTAGTTTTGGGGAAACTCTTTGACCATATCCCACCTGTTTAAAGGTGGTATAAATAAATAAATGAGGGGAGTGGCTGCTGTAATTGAGAGAAGGTTTGTTCCAGTGGTAGTGTTAATAATGTCTTACCTGTACTTTTATGTGCAAATATATTAATGTAAAAAGATGTTGACGGCAGCAACCAAAATGTGCTGCTCAGCACTACAAAATACTAGTTCATGTGA
The DNA here is from genome assembly GCA_015052665.1 of Apistogramma diplotaenia. Classification (NCBI taxonomy): domain Eukaryota; kingdom Metazoa; phylum Chordata; class Actinopteri; order Cichliformes; family Cichlidae; genus Apistogramma; species Apistogramma diplotaenia. The sequence continues at coordinate 22,432 of VOQJ01014655.1, forward strand.
TTATTGTACATACAACCTGAATTAAAAAGGAGAAACAGAAAATTATTTGTTTGCTGCTATAAAATTCAATCCACGTTTAAAAATTTCGGGAAAAAATCTCTTCATTTTGAAACGGTAAATTGTACTGTATTTTTAATCATTTTCTTTTTGTGTGTTTAAAAAAAAAAAACTATACTTCTTACTTAAATTTATGGAGAAAAGCACATGATAAAAGATTGATACAGAACATGTTTCTGTGCTGTATTTTCAGTCACATCTGGAACCGAATCCAGACGTTTTTACTCTCAAACACAAAACAGAAAAACATGAAAGCTGCAAACTCAGAGGCAGACAAATATTCCTTATTAACAGGTGAAGTAAATTTAATTTGCATTATTTCACATTTTATTAAAGTGATGTGCAAAATTATGATTTAGGGAAGCAATTAAGAGTTCGTGACTGGATGATAATTTCTCATCAGGCTATACGAGCAAAACACAAAAGTCTTTAATTTTAACATAGTTTTATTTTAAACGATGTTTTCTTGGTTTTTAAAAACACTTGTTTGCTTTCACTTCAGTGGTTCGGAGTAATTACTTACGGTGGTGAAGCTTTAAACGTGAGCTGCCTTCCTTCTACAGTGTGATAAGGAAAAGGTAAACTTTCTGCAGACGGTGGATCTTTCATCTGTTTAACATCATCAGGCTCATACAGGCAGCAGACAGAGGTGAGCAAATGAATGAAGGGAAAGAGATCAAGTGATGGGAAAAGAATAATGAAAAAAAGATTAGCAGAGAAAGACAATTAGAGCTGCATGACGGCCATTAACATTCTGCCAGCATTGTTTAGCAGTGACAAGACGAGCTGTTGTGTGTGTAATTATGTTATTAGCTTTTTAATACACATCCACATGCAGTCATTTAATTCTAGTAGCGTTTCCCGTCCCAGTGATGGGTCGCTGATTGCTGCACTCAGCCGTTTTATTAGGCCTAATTAAATTAACGTTATTTTGGTCCTGCCGTCAGCGACACACTCAGAGCAGAGGCAGTGTCATGACGAACGAGGAACTAGATCTCAAAATACAATCTTTGTGGTTATTTTGGAGAGCATGTGCAGCTTTTTCCTCGTTTTTTTTTTTAAAGCTGTATGCTTTTATTGATCCTGAGTTGTGTGTAAATTAGCCAATATTTAACCAGTGAAATTGTAAAATGAATATTTCTCCTTAAAGTAGTTGTGTAAATTATTAGACGCACAAGTGCAGCAGCTCAAACATAATTAGGCGCACACAGAGTTAAAGTCGGGTTTATCCTCCTGGTGTCGTCCATCATGATGACTTTATGCAGCATTAAGACAAAATAAGAATTAGTGCATTCACGTGTGTGTGTGTGTGTGTGTGTGTGTGTGGGCACAGTTATTTCTGTGTGTGTGTGAGCGCTGCAGGGACGCGCCATCATTACTCACTGCCTCTCTCTTCCTCCACTCTTTCCCCTCTATCCTGGAACCTCTCCATTTCTTATCTGCCCCCCATGTCGGCTCCTCAAACTCTCTTTCCCGAATACACACATTTTACTGGTGTTCTTGTTTCCCACCTGCTGACCATCTTTCTCCACATGCCTCAGCTTCTTTCTTTCAGTTTTACTGCTCTTCCTTCTGTGCCCTCACACCAGGGGTGTCATAGTGAGGAGAATAGAGAAACTAAATTACAGGGGCCAGAATGGGCAAATATAACAAAGGCGGAGCCCTCAGAAATGCTCAGATTACTGATTATTTTTAATGATAATGTTGTTTTTTATACTATTAGCATTATAATTAAATGATTGTGGGTTGGATACATGCTTAGGCAGACTGTTGTATCTAAAATATTAGACTCAGGGGTCCTTACCTTCTGAAATATGCATATATTCCAGTATTAAGTTTAACAAAAACAGCTTTTCACTTGCTTTAGTTTCAGTTCTGTCGCTTTCTTGCTTTAGTATTTACTTGAATTGTGCCTTTTGATGTTTGCTGTTTTATTATCCTGCTTCAGTATTCCAACTGTCTGAGTGTGCACTTTTTAGTAGCTAATTAACATAAATTCTGCAAAGACAAAACATGATTTCAGTGATGTTTTACCTATTAGCTGCTTTATTCTGATACAAAGTAACAGAGTAACTCCTTCCCAGTGCAGAACAAGACTGATCCTCCTAAAGTTTATAATGTAGAACTAAAAACAGTAAAAAAGAAATGGAAGATATGTCAAATCACATATGGCAGCCAGTTTATATATACACACACACACACACACACACACACACACACGTACGTACATAGATAAATGTCAGACAAGTACAGGCTCACACAGCCACTGAATGCGCCATGTCTCGTGGGTGTCCCTGCTCAGAGACAAATCCCATATTCATCACACGCACACAGACACACACCTATGGCCCAGTGTATGCCAATGAAATGTAGACGGAAGGTAATTAAACAGGGATCAGGCTGCTCTTTATCAAGGGCTCTTCACTGCTGGGCTAAATTAACCTCTGCCCACACACATGCAGGCGCACACACACACATTCTGCCTTAAGAATCCATACACACACATTAAGACATGCACATTTACATACATAGATATATTACAGTGCAGACACAGGCGCACAATGAAAGTTGCTGTAATGCTTGTGAATGTGTTTTGCTCTAATGTGATGTGTATCTTCTAATGTAAATCTTGTTTGCCGATATTGTTAAACAAAGGCATTGACTAGTTTGTTACATTTTTAACCTGAACACTTAGAAAACAAGAATTCACATGAGCTAAGCTCTAGTTTTTTTTAGTAGTCGAGCTTAATTTTATTGTGTTAAACTCATTGGTGGTTTTTATCAGGTCGGTTTTGGTTTGTGAGAACAAAAAATGACAATGTTTAGCCTTTTTCCTTATCTTCCCCCATGGACACACAGGACAGGCTGGCGCTGATCACTGCTGCATACTCCTCATGGCAGCGCGGTGCTCTTTTGTGAAGTCTATACATAACACCAGTAATCCTGCTGCTGGAGCAGGGTCTAATACTTGTGTGAGACTCGTACTAATATTGGCCAATAACCTTAAGCTGCAAATCATAGTTTTGTCAGGGAAGCAAAAAAATGCTGCATTACTTCAAAATGCATCCAACACAGCTGGTGGTTCACAAGGACGCACACACTGAAACCACTCCTTTAGCATTTCAGCTATATCGTATGGAATGCTGAATTCTGACAGTAGTGGCATTTTATATTGTAAATTAAATGGAAATACAAGGAGAAAATGGGGTGATTTTTAGTGCAGACACCACCCAAAACAATCATCTGCAGTCTTATTCCTACAGATCTCGACTTACTTCAGTCCAGCTTATACCACCTGCAGGCGAGGGATGTAATGCACGCTTGCATGATGTTCGGATATTTTCCTCTTTAAGCTTCTTTTTGTAAACCAGTGAAATGAGTAAGCGAGTAGTGCTTGTACTGCTTGGACGGTCATTTAAAGGCAGCTGTCCCAACGGGATTTTGTTTGCCCACAAGAAAAAAAAAAAGATGCATCCGTCAGGTTTGATGCCAGTGAAACTGCTGCCATGGACACTGGCTTCAAAGTGAGGAGACAAATTGAATGCTCAAAGTCACCATGAGAAAGAGGGAGAGTGTGGAAGCTGCCTTCATCAACTGACGTTGTAATTTTTTTGGTTGTTGTTTAATACGATAAAGTTGCTCAAAGAAGAAAAACAACAGCATTTTGACCGCAGAGCTATTGAACATTCACCCTTCGTCTCTCCTTTGTTCTTGGTGTTGCTGTGGTTTGTCTTGTCTTGTCCAGGTGTGCGTCTGGATCAGAGTACTTTGCTTCTCTGCCCAGCTGTTCGGCCACCTGTGGAGGTGAGACAAAAGGGGGAGGAAGAAAAACAAAGAGGGATGAGGAAAACAGAAGGACATGAGCATAAAGAGATGGGGATGAATATAAACAGGGGAAAAGGCAAAGAAAAATTGGTGTCAGAAAGCTCGCAGCTGAGACGTGAAGCAAATTTTACCTTTTAAGCCACACTGAGGAAAACAGGTGCAGCCTTGGGCCTCTACTGTGTGTTTTCTGCCCTTTGTATTTCAGCAGCAGATGCTCATGCTCGTCAGGTGATTATAGACAGAAAACTGAACAGCAGCCCTGCAGCGAGTTTGAGTGTTTGTTTTTTTAAAGGAACATATTAATCAAGCTCAATTTAATATGCAGGAATGACACTCGTGACAATTAGTGCTTAGACAAAGCTTAAAAACAAAACTACACTATTTTTTATATTTAAGCACAAGACTGCAAAAAGTGTGACTAGAAACACCATGTTCACCATAGTTAAGGTGATCCATTTTACAGTGCAGTCTGCAGCATTATTATGAATTCTTGGCCAGTTGATTGATATGAGCCATGCAGGGAACAAACTGCTGCTGTCTCCTGTTTTCACAGGCAGAAACACTCAGGTTCTATTCTCTTTTTGCAGGCCAATTACAGAAAAAGACTTAAGTTAAAATCTCTGAAAAATTCCAAACATGAGGAAAGTTTGACTGCAACAGATCCTTTGGACATAAAGCTCACGTCCCAGGGAGGATTTAAAGGGGATTTTTACAAAGATCAGTGCTTGGGGACACAGTGGCAACGTACAGACTCATGTTTGGATAATAATAATAAAAACACAGCCCTGCGACAAATTGTTGACCTCTCCAAAGCACCACTTCTCGCCCTATGCCAGCTGGGATGGGCTCCAGCCCAATTGTAATCCTGAACATCAGTCAGTGATGGATGCACTGACTGACTCTTTTTACTCTGTTTATACCCCACCCTGAGCCTGCTTCTGCTGGAGGTTTTTTCCTGTTAAAAGGGAGTTTTTCCTTCCCACTGTCGCCAAGTGCTTGTTCACAGGGGGTCGTTTTGACTGTTGGGTTTTCTCTGTAATTATTGTAGGGTCTTTGCCTTACAATAAAAAGCACCTTGAGGCGACTGTTGTTTGCTCCTTTTTGTTCACATTTAGATCCTTTTCCATTTCAACTTTTCATTAAGTCACTAAAGCACTGCTGGTTCAGAGTATTAACTATTAACTAAATAAAAGATAAATGATCTGGACTCAGAATGCCAGGAGACTCGTAAAAACATCCTAGGAAACATTCCTACTTGCATGATCGGTGACTTCAGAATTCCTCACAAAGGTGATTTGTATAGTTTCTTCTTTCGACTTGTTAAATTGCAGTCATGCACCAAGGCTGCCGTGTGCAGCGTCCTGCAGTTATGAAGGGCATTCCTGACGAAATGACACGCCGGGTTTGTTGGCTTTTCAAGTGTTGGTGCAGCTGCTGTGATGGGCTGATAAAGAGGAACAGCCACACTCCTGAGTTTAAAAAAAACAAAACATCAACCTTCAGCTGGCCATCATTCAGTGAGCAGAGTTTACTAATAATTTAGAAGCATAAGGGAATGCATCATCTTCATAGCCTTGGACCCTAACTAACCCAGAAGAGCCCACACACATTTCTCTTTCATGGAAGATGTATACAGAATTTCAAAAATCTTTTAAACTACAAACGTATTTATAGCTGACATGTGAACCTGTGACACCGGTGTCACTGTGGGTTGTGCTCAACTAGTCAACTAGTTCAACGCAGCTACATAGTAGTTTAAAGAAGATGCAGAGAAGTGTCCCTGAATGTAATATTAATAATCTTTAGACTAAAGGTATTGTGGGATTTTGAAAACTGCAGATTACCATGAAAAACACTTTGATGTGCTTAACTGACACATTACAGCATTTCATGTTGCTCCCCTAATGACCATCTAAACTAGGACAAATCAGATTATTAGCAGATTCATGAAGAGGCAGGCTTTCTGCAGCTCGGGTTTTACTCCAGCAAATGCACTCTTTGATGTGGCACACTCAGCCCGAACAGCTTTAAGATGATAACACGGCATTCCTTCTTTTTCAATTCCTTTACAAGCAGGTACACACACATTCAAAGTGTGTAAATGACTAAATGCATGCAAATTTAAAAGAATAGAAATTAATGTTTTTCATTTTAGGCCAAGTTAATGTTTAGGAACCTTATATGATGAGGTATGAATCTACAAAACATAGTTTGGACAATCTCGACCATTTTAAACTCTTCTTTCATAATACATATGAAAACACAGAAAACTGTTGGCTGGGTAAGTATGTCAAGAAAAGAGATTAACACTTGTGACGAATTCATTTTGTTAAACCAGCCATGGAAAAAGCAGTTTTCCATCATTGTCCCCACATTCACCACAGAAAACCAACACTCGCTGAGGAAGAGAAGAATGCCTTTACACGCAGCGTTCACAGCGGGAGGTTTTAGTCCGCCTCGGGCCAGTTTGGGTTTCTGGATCGGCAGAGGAAGATCCAAGAGAGACGCAAAGCAGAGGGTTTGTGAATTAAGGTGAGGGAGGGGAGGGTTAACGCACCGCAAAGTTTGAAAGGCAAAAATGAGGAAGCAAAAACAAAACCTCTTCTGTTTCAGGAAAATTGTAAGAGTAGTTTGTGTGGTGTGCGTGCACGTTTGTGCCTGCGTGCATCTGTGTGTCTGTGGTGATGGCTGTGTGTGTGTGTGTGCGCGTGCATGTGTTTCAGTGTGTTTTTCCAGTATGACCGCTGAGAGACTGCATCCCACGCTGGGCATTTCTGCTGAATCAGTGACTAGTCACCTCTCTTAGGATGATAAACAAAACATTAACACACATGTGCACAAAAGCGCACACACAGGCTATGATACACACACACACACACACCCTACAGTTACACATCTTCATCGTGCAGAATAACAAACCACAGCCATCTATAAAGACCCGTCCATGCACACAACACTAAAGTGATATGGACAGAAAGTACATTTGTATCTTCTACTGAATATTCAGCCGAGACTGAATTCTTCCTCATACTGTAGCTGGAGTACATACACGATGTTCAGATTTCTATTTACAGAACCGAGACTGAATTTGTGATACAAACATCGCCAGTCTTGTATCATAGCGAGTGCCACAACTCAATTCAAAATGCAGGCATAAATCAAACAGAATATATGACAGAAATGTCATGCTTTGGCCAAAAAAACCAAAAAACAGCAAACCCTTCATCACTGTAGTGAAGAGCAGGGACACACTGATGTGTTACGATTCGTTTTGTATGTTAGTTAGCTTTTTGTGGTTTAGCTGAGCTTCATTATAAGCAACTTCTATAGATACTAGTCTGATGGAAGCTGTGGCTCACACATTCAAGCTAAAGGCCCCTGTTTTGATCCTGGGGGAGAACCAAAGTCTGACAAATCAAAGCCTGCTGTACTGACCCCCTAATGTAAAGATCCTGTGAGGCTCCTTTGAAGAGTAAACTAATATTACAAAATCATTTCTTAGCTTTCTCCTATGATGTGATTTACCAAATTGCTTATAAACTCATCAGATTCGAAGGCCGTCCCTCTGCTGGGTGACAGGAGTCTAGCATATATTCAATATTTATACAGCTGCAAAGTAACAGTCATATATTCGTTCACCCTTTTCACTGTCTGTCCTTCTCCTGTTCCTCCCTCCTGTTCTTGCTTACTGAAGATTATGGAAGGTAAATGTCAACTATGTCAATTTTTCCATCTCATCTTTCCTCTTCGTTCTTCCCTGCCTTGCCCGAGGGAATGTGCGAGTTAGTCGGAAATCTTAGTGGAACTCAAACTAAATGGCAAACATTCATTGCATTTGCATTTATTTAAAATAGCCAGAGAACTTTAAGGATTGACAAAAAAAAAGATTGATTTTCTTTTAAGTTTAGCAGGTAGCAAACTAAAATGTTAAAGCAGTGTTTGTCACAGCAGCCACGACCTCTACGACACTGCAATCATGCGACAAAATGCATACAGAGGGGAAGAAGAGCCCATATGTGTTGGAGTGACGAATGATGACCCAAAAGCAGACTCTCAGGAAAACCTGAGTGAAGTGTAAGCACAGCTTCAAGACTGCAGGTACAAACATGTCCATAAAAAAGGGTCCACAAACCAAACCCAGGCAGAGGGATGAGTAACAGGCAATGTGAAATTCGGGGACGCGAACACAGCTGGGGGAAGGCACAGGTGAAGAGAATGTAGAGAAAATGTTGCACATGTCCTGTTGGTCCTGCAGTTTCTATTAAATATATATCTCTCTGAAAGCAGGTGCTGACAATGAATCCTTTGAGATCTGATTTACTTTATTCATTGCTGATTAGTCTTAGAGTCTTTGCGTATTTTACAGCTGTTCCATGAAACCAGTTAATGGTTAGTACAGTAATTGTCCTACTTGGACCATTTCATTCCCAGGGCCACAAAGCTGGAGGTTTATCTCGTACCAGGCTTCTAGCCAGCATTTGATTGGCTGGCGTTGCGCCTTGCTGAGGCGCCGTTGCGCCGGGAGGACGACTTCACTGGCTCATCAATTAGCATTAGCATGCTAATGCTAGCATTAACATTAATTCAATTCAATTCAATTTTATTTATACAGCGCCAAATCACAACAAACAGTCGCCTCAAGGCGCTTTTTATTATAAGGTAAAGACCTTATATATACATTAGCATGTTAACGTTAATTAGCATGCTAATGCTAACAACCCGCACACGCGGTGCTGAAAATTTTTTCTGGCTAGAAGCCTGCGTGCTGATATGGTGGTGTCCATATTTGGCTGTAAACATCATACGGTGGACCCAATTTTCAACAAACAAGCAGAGGCCAAAGGAAAAAAGCCCTGAACCAGGAGACAGGTTAGTCAACGCTACTGAAATAAAAAAAGAAGCGCACGAGAGAAACTCAGTGGTAATAAGACATAAGCAAAGTCAATCAAGTTAGTAACAAGGGCCAAAAAAAAGAACAAAGGGAAGTAAAACATGAGAAACTTTAAAATAAAGCAGGAGATAAATACAGTGGAACAAAGGATAAAAGCAAACAGATCTATGACCACTGTAAGAGGTCTGTGTATGAGAGGCAGCAATTAGCTAGGTGCCGTCTTTTAATTTCTCATTTACGTTATCGCTTCTCTGATTAATCCTTCATACTGCATAGCAGCTGCTTCTTATTAAAAGCTCCAGAGCTCATCAGATCTTTTACCTCACTTGTCCTACAGTATATTCCTAGAGAGAGGAAAACATTATTCTTTTTTTAATTACTGATGGTTTTTATTGTGCCCTAATTTAGTAGACATCCTCAGCACCTTTTACTTGAAGCATTCAAATACATTTCCTACTTTTGCTTTATTTATTTTTTTAAACTTCATTACCTGTCTCCGCTGTTATACCTCCTCTTCTTCTGCTTTTATCTTCTCACTACAGGCCCAGTTTGTTCTTCTGTTAATAATTACCCATCGCTCTTTTCTCCCCATTTGTGTGCAATTTTCACCGTGTCTTGATCTTCTTTTGCTTTCCACACTCCTCCTCGTCCACTCTTAAAGTATCTCCCTTAAAATCTTGGCAACTTTGTTTTTATCTGTCTGGCGATCCTCTTTCTTTTCCTGTATATAAAAAAAAATCTCTTATTCTCACTCTTTTATCCTGTTGGCAGGCCTATATGCTTTGAGCCTCAGAGAACCACCCTACACACATCTTATGTGACATGCAGACACAGAGACATTGGTTCCCCACTTAAATCACATCAGCACAATCTACATCCAACAGGCAGAATATTGGTAGAAGAAACCATATTGGTGAGTAAGAAACGATGGTTCATTGTTTACGCCATCAAGAGCATGGTCTTGAAAATATCTTTAACTATTTATTTCTTTAATTTAAAATTTCTTTAAAATGCATTTTGAGATTTAGATCTCTATTCGTTTCAAAAATGAACCATCGGCTCTTTCTCTGAGATTGTAGGTCTAAACCTCTTTAGAGTCCAAGGGAGGTGCTCAGGATTGGTGATGAGTTTACCAAACTCTAAAGATCCTAGAACCTGGATTCTGGATTCAACATGTCTTTTGACATCCAACCAGCACTGACAACATTCAACATCACCCCTGCAGTTTCCAGCTTGAAATAGTCCCTACATTTAAAGTCCCTACTCTCATGTCCAAACTCCTGCCTTTCCTTCTCTCTCACATGCCTAATCCTTTTTTCCATTGTCTGTGGCCAACAGTAGCCTCTAATAAAACTAATCCGTAGCCTAGGCAACTGTTAGCCCAACCAATCTAGTATGGAAATTTATTCTTTATGATCCACATGTTTGATTTGGCCATGATTTTATGCCAGATGCCTTTTTAACACAACCCTTCCCATTTATCCAGAGTTGGGACTGGGACTAGGAATCTTCTGGCTTGGCAGAATTCTGTGTGAAGGTTTAGGCAACAAAAACATCTGGATGAGTTTATACAGGGGTTTTTGCAGGTGGCTGTACCTTTTCTATGTCATGAACACATTTACTAACTAAGGCCTGTAGAGTGTGAGATGTGAAGGCTCCTGACAGCAAACTGCAGAAACCTCTGCTTTTGTAGAGGTGCTCACACTTGCTAATGATCAGTTAATTATGTGCATTTGATTAGCAACACCTGGCTCCTAATCACTGTCTTAATTCCTATGGAAGCAGTAAGGGTGTACTTAGTTTTTATACACTGTTGAATAAACAATGACACCATTTAATGTCATGTTGGTTGCATATAACTAATTTTAAGACCTGCTGAGAATTATGTCCTAAAACCTTGGGATTACTTTCTTTTTTGGACCATGACAATACACAGTACTGTGCAAAGTGTTGAGAGCCACCCCTCATTTACAGTATTCATACTTTGCTCGGAAAATGAGAAGCAGGTGCAGCAATTTATTGAAATCTGTAAACATATGTGGAAATACAGCATATAAGGCAAACATTTATAGAACTCTAAAAGTCAGTATTTGCTATGACCACCTTGATTCTGAACAAGTAGGCGAGCGTTCTTGTAATTTCTGTAAGCAGTCTTCAGGAATAGTTCTCCAGGCTTCCTGAAGGACGTCCCAAATCCCAGAGTGCTTCAGTAATGTTGAGGTCTGGGCTCTGGAGGCCAGCCCACAGCTTCCATTACGTTTTTCTCTCGTGGTATACTTCTACTGCATTGGTGGCTGCTGCAACACTTAGCCTTTTAAATAAAGTCCTAGCTTAGCCTTCATATCTTAAAAAATACATGTGTAAAATAAATATCCAATAAATATCACATTGTTCTAGTTCTTCAAGTTCTACAAGAAGCCTCAAATGATGGTTTTATAGTATTTTTAGCAGTAAAATACCAGCTTTCAAAAAGTATATCTATGTTTGTGGATGTATTCAGTCACTTTACTTTTGACATTTAAAGAAAATGGTACATGTCTTATTGGCAGTGTTTCTACTGTCCACTAGAAATATGATTATTGTCCTGGTCATGAAGACTTTTGAGGATTTTTTAAAAATTTTAATTTCTGTTTATTTGGTTTTACTCCTTGAGTTTTGTTTAAAATGTTTAGTTTATAGTCCAGGTTGTCTTTACCTGTTATGTATTCTGGTGGGTGTTTTGGGTTTTGATATTTATATTTAATACTTTTTTCAATTTCTTTGTTAGTTCTGTCTCTTGTGCCTCAACATTAGTTTTTCTTCCTTTGTTTTTGTCTTAATTACTTTCAGCTGTGTCTTGTTATCCTGGTGTTCCCAAACTCCCTGATTATCACCTCCTGTGTCTAGTTAACGCTTCAGCTTTCCTCAGTTCTTTGAGTCGTACTGCGTCCCGGTTGCCCTTCCTGGTGTGCGCGCTCTGTGGATTTATGTTATTTTGCTTCCTTTTGTGTTACCTGCATCGCCTTTGTTGTTGTTTGAAAAGCCAGTCTGTGAAGTCTACATGTGGATCTGTCTGTACATGCTCCACATGTACGGAGAGGTCACACAGCTTTTTGTAGGTTTGCTTGGCCTTTACAGCGCTTCCGCCTGCTTTTTTAAGACAAATCATAGAATTTCAATTTATTTAAACCGTATACATGTTCACAAGTGTTGGTAAATGATTTTTTAAGAAAGCTGTTGAGCCATCAAACACAACGTAGCTGCCATTAGCCAGCACTGATTTTAGTCTGGGCATCCACATGAGTGAATATTATTAAACCCTTTTCATTGTTTCTGGTTTTTTGCTGCAAGACAGCGGCACAAATCATAACAACGCCGTAATTTTTTCAATTAATTTCCTTGATTGGGCTCAACTTTCTCCTGTTTCATTTGATGAGTCACAGCTTGAGGGATGGAGTCATATCTGCCGTGCAGTTTCCAGCTAATCAGGATTCAGTGACCTAGTGTAGCTGAACTGATAAATGTCGCGTTTAGGAAGTTAATGTGAGTTGACAGAAACCAGCATTAATTATTTGGACCGTGATCATTGTGTCACGCTGTCCCACAGGCATAGAGCCTAAACATAAATGCAGATCTGCAATATGAAGCATGTACTGTACTAATGGCTGGATCATAGATGTTGTCCATATTTACTTGTACGCATTTGCTATTTGCAGCCATAATCATGTTCTTAGACCTATCAACTACGGGTCGTGGTTTTTGAGCCTGAGAGGTCCCACTTGATGGTTTATGATCTTTGCATACCATTTCCAATGACTCTGTTTGCACTTGCTAAACTACCATGTAAATTGCCAAGCTGGGAGTTTTTGCACTAATCATAAGTTCCTTGATTATGGTTTTACTCTTTAACATGGCATTTACACCCCCCTGACACTTTTTTATTGTTTCATTCAATAAAAATTAGTTGAAAAGGGAGAATAAGGCTCTTGAGCAGCTAGCTTGCTAAGTGTCATAAATAGCACTGGTAAGGTCACGGCCAGATTAACCTCCTAAGGGACCCGCACGGTGCACGTCACTTTCATTATTTCTCTGGACACCCAGAAACCAGTCAATCAATTGATTACCAACAGTATAACAGGTCGAAGACTGGAAATCAAACAGATAACACACACAGCTTACAGGAGCACTCAAAATAAGCAGGAAGGCTGTTTGCTCAACGGTCACGAAAGTGTTCAGTGCATGTGAACAGTGGCTTTAAAGGCTTGTTGTGGAGGTTAACATGTGAGCGGTAACACAGATGGGATCTGTTGTCTGCTTTCCTACTTTGCATTAAGCAGCCTGTGTTTTTACAGCGACAGAGTGACAGACAGAGAGGAAAGAGAGGTGAAAGATCAAAGATGCAGAGAGACAGCATGCAAGCCTGTGAATGTGGCTGTGCAACAGAGAGATTTGGAGTGTAAGATGCCATCATTCAGAAACCACAGTGAAGGGAAGAAAAACTTTGGCAGATGGTCGCTCAGCATCAGCCAGTCTGCACTCTTCCCTGTCAAATCTCCCTCTCTCCGTCTCTCTGTCAATATCCTCCTGTTTTCTCTGGAGTGCACACTTCTGATGCTATTGATTCCATCGATTCATTTATATCTATGTAAGCAAAGACGCAGCACATTCCATTCCATAGATAGATGGATGCACGTGTGCGTGTGAATGTGCGCGCGCACACACACACACACACACACACACACGATCACTTAATTAATTCTGTCTAGGGTATTTGTTTAAATGTATGTGCCAATTCAAAACTGCAGCTAAAGAGAGCAACATGTAAACCTCAGCTTAACATGCCAGCAATAACAATACTTTCTGTGCATGAGCAGCAAAAATGTCATTTTGTATTTGAGAGTGTGGAAGTCTAAACCAGCAAACACTAAGAAGGAGGAGCTCAAATGAAAGCTATAAAGTCCATAAGTGTAGTTGGTAGCAGTTGGGCTGAGCCTGACGGCTGCAGGGAAGATTAAACTGAAGCGACTCCGAAGGCGCGTGAAGTCGCAGGTAAGAGTGAGGACTGTGTATGAAGCAGAGCTGTAACCTTGTCTCCATGGGCAGTTTTAATCAAATCATTTATCTGGCTTCTTGAGACTGACAGCAGTCTGAAAATGTTTGTTTTCTACAAGTGAAACTACACATTTTATGGTGTTTAAAAGCGCCGTAAAAAAGTGAACTCAACTTGTGTATTTTTGATTGATTCCATATTGTATTTTGTGACTCACCAACTTCATCAAAATGTCTGTTAGTCTCAGCAAACTGGGCTCCTTTCACACATTAAACACAAAGAAATGTTTTCGTGCCTTTTTAAAACTATTACAAATCGCTGTCAGGTGATAAATGGTGACAAAAGAAACTGAATATGAAGAAAAGTGTTTGAAACATTAACTGGCATCTCGTGTTAATCTCCGGCTCCCACTGACTGACCTCCCCTGTACCCGTCCTTCATGGCTCTGGATCAGCACACTCACTTCTACTGCTTACAGTCGACACACGGTGAAATAAGTTTCTCACGATTGGTCTCCAATCCTGCGTTCGTCTCATTCGGGCCAAAAATAAATAAGAGAAGATTCGAAGACACACGCACACGCGCACCGTATTGTTCTCGGGAAGCTTACTCATCGTCCCTGTGCATGACCTATGATTCTCTGCATGCTTTCACACGCTGGTACAGTGCGTTCACCCACCCACACTCCCTCACACAAAACACAGGGACGAGGACACCGCATGAAAGCCGATACAGCAACAAAGTACTTGATAAAAACATTATTAAATAGAGTGAACTTAAGAGAACAGAGCAGCCTTTACGGGACTGAGAAGACTGACTTTTATACTTCAGACAGCCTGCAGATACACAAAGTTACACTACATGCATACATTCACTCTGCATACAGTCCTGACAGATACAGATATGCTTCCTCTCATCGTAGTCAAGGTCACTTCTAAAAGGATTCATCAGTTAAAGATGATGACAAGAGGTGTTGCAGCTTCTCTATAATACAGTACAGTCGGTCTCACACTGAATAATACGCACTTAACCTCTGATATCTTATGTACCTCTGCAGTACCACACAATTCACATTGTATAAGAGAAACGTTTTCATGTTTTCATCAACTAATTATATAATCACTGGATAACGCTGATGTTCTCGAAGCTTATTTGGGATTAAATGAAGGTGTTTTTTCTCAGCTTGCTGACTGCCTAACAGGCTACGGCAGCTTGTTTTGAGTGTGAACGCGACCCGAACGTGCCCGTGTGTTTATACTTCGTAGGTGTTGAAGATCAGACGGCTCACAGACTCCGCCCCTCTGACTTCAGCAGAAGTGTTAATCCTTCTGTTTTGATTCGGGGTGTCAAGCTGTCATTCATCAAAGCGCTGATAAACAGATGCTTTAATGGGTGTCAGTGTGACCTGACAGATAACGATATGAGTCACACACAATCTGATCATTCTTACACACTGACCCACGGGCAATAGCCCACACACACACACACACACACACACACACACACACACACTTCTTTATGTGATTGTACCGCTACAGTTTCTCACTCATTTCTTACGTTTACTGTGACATAATCATCCTTCAATTTTGTCCAGAATAATATAGTCTTTCTTAGTTCGGCCTTGGTCACTATGACAACTACCCAGGTACAGTAGTCTTAGTCATTACCATGCAAAGGTTTCAGGCAGTGCACGTGAAGTGTGGATGTTTTTAAATAAATTTGTACAAAGTGCAGCAAATGGAAAAAATCCTAAATTAAATCAAGTTTTAGTGTGACCACCCATTGCTGGTAAAATAGCACCAGTTCACAGTTCTTCAAGCTACTTGGCAGGTAGCTTGTTCCAAGCATCTCGGAGAGCTTGTCACATTTTGCTTTATTTGCTGCAGGGCCATCTGTTGCAGGACTCCTTGCTTTTCATCACGTAGCTCTTTATGACTGCGTTAGTGGTTTTCGGAACAACCGCGGATGCCTTTCTGATGGGATAGCGTCAGAAATCTGTACATCCTTGACCTGACAGTACAGCTTTCATTAGAATCGGTACATGCTGATATTTTCTTGCCATGGAATTTGCTAGACATGATCAGTTGATTGAGGTATTTAGGAAGAAAAGCTATAACTATAATAAACAAATGCCAGTCTTTGTCCAATTTACCTTCATCCTTCATTTTCCTATTCTCTGCCATCTCTCATTCTTCTCCCCTCTACCCAGTTTTGTCATCCTCCGCGAGCTCTCTCCGCCTCTGTTCTCATCCCTTTTAATCTCCGTCCTTCTACTCTTCTTCCCTCTCTGTTCCTTCCCCACTCGGTTCTCCAGCTGTTCACTGAGCTGGGTGTTTATTTGACATATTGAACTGTTTTGAAGCCAATAACCTTTCTGTGTGTCTTGGACAGTAAGTACTGCTCAAGCTCACACACACACACACACACACACATCAAATGGCATATGCATTTTTGAAATATGTGCATCCATATATGAAAGTATGGATGCATGTAAACATGATGCTTGGTGGTGCATTTGATTTTAGCAAAAGACCATCATGCTATTGGCCATTAGCACATTTACAGTATCCTGATTGATATACAGTACATGTAAGTAACTATGAGGCTTTATACAGCTAATCTTTCCATAGGCAGAACTATAAAAGGACCCTAGACTACGGAGACTACTACAAAGAGATGCCCAAACCTCCTTTTCCCTGCCATCTTTAGATCTTCCATCACTACCCACAGCTCATGGCCATAGATGAGGCTGGGAGCATAGATCAACCAGTAATTCAACAGCTTCACGTCACACTTAGCTCTTTCTTTACCACCACAAAAGACCAGTACACAGTCTGCATGTCTGTAGGTGCTGCACCAGTCTCATTCCACTCTCCCTTCACTTGTGAACAAGCCCCCAAAATGCTTACTCCTCCTCTATTTGCAACAGACTCGTGCTGTGACCTGGTGGATGAAGCCAGACGTACCACGTCATCTGCAAAGTGCAAAGAGGTAATCCTCAGGCCACCAAACAAATTCTGCCCCTGAAAGTTCTGAAATGAATTGGTGACAGTAGGCAGTCCTGGCTCAGTCCAACTCTGACCAGTGATGATTCTGACTCCAAGCCAAGTCAGATCTTACTTGGCTACTAAGCTAGATGTGAGATGCTTTAATCAAACTGGAACACTCCATGTGCTGCTTTCCAGTTTCTGCTCTTTCTGCTGCCCATTTGGCCTTTTGAAGAGAATTTAAACTATTTATTAAAATCTTATTTCATCAACTCTTTTTTTTTTCTTGACTGTCTGCAAACTATTCCCAATGTGGAGCAGTTTACACTGACTTGTTAAATAAAAATAATGTTCCAGTAGCATTTTCCTTTCTGGATGTTCACACTAAACAAGTGGCAGATAAACTGTATATTTGATCATGTGATCTCATTTTCGTGTATTTGAGCAAGTTCACTGAATGCAGCGTTTTTTACGTGCACAAGTGACTTTTTTTCCCTTCCAACAGTAACACCACCTGCTGACACACTGCGAGGGCCATGCAGTATAAATTCTTCAGCCAGGACTCGAGTCCAAAATTAGAATAACCGGAATATATGAATCCTGCTTTAGGTTGCAATACAAATGAGGCTCACAGGTTTGTCTTTATTTCAAAGACATAGTATTTGAAATAAAGACAGTGTGTCTCGGTGCTCCAGCCGCAGATGCATTAATGTCTTCGCTGACGCCCAAGGGCACCGAGCCTGCTGTATATCATTACTGTTAACATCTGCATAAATCTAAATAAAGCTCTAATTTGATCTCTCAGCAACCAACAGGTCCAAGTTCAGTCCTGACCTCTCTCTCTCCCCGGAGCCCATAGTCTGCTGCGTATTTGCATAAATGAAGGATGATTGTGAATATGTGGCAAATATGCAAATAAGCCAATTATGATTGATCAGCTGATTGATTGGTGTTGTCTTTGCCAGCACACCCTCTCTGCTTGTGCCGTGTTCTCTCTCTCTTTGCAAGTGGACCTTCAATTAGCACAGCGGCGGCTTTTGATGGCAGATGTTACTGATTGACAGGTGTGTGTGTGTGGGGCCAGAGGTTAGTGACGCTTAAGGCTGTGTGCATGTGTCCGTACCCTGGTAAAGCCCGTCATTTAGACTGAATAAGAGAGACAGATCAACAAAACGAATAACTCGGGGGGGAACTAGAGTAGGAATAAGAAAATGCTGGATTTAATCTGTAAGCGTGACAAGCACACGTGTGCAAGCCAAACTTATTGAAAACCTGTCTCTCATACTAATGCATTCAATCTGCAGAGGCTTTTGATTCTTTCAAGGACGCACCTGAAAGGACCCCCCTCCCCGCACACACACACACACACACTCACACACAGTGAACTCACTCTCCCTCTCTCAGTTCAGAGGAGAAGCTAGGCCGGTGTCTAGTCCTGGCCTGACAGTGTAGGGAGGGCCACAGAGGTGAGTGGGAGTTGATTGAGTTTGCTCAGCTACAGCCCATGGGACTACAGACAATATTACAGGACTCACACTCTCACCCACACGCACATACACAGGCACACACACACATACCTGAAAAGCAGCCAGCTACTACACACTCAATTTAATCAGGGCTTATGTCTATGGAAGTGAGCATATGTGACCTCCTCTGTTTCTGCGCCCTCCCTTCCACCTGCCTCTCCGTCTTTCTATCTGTCCATCAATGTATCATTCTGTCGTCCTCGCGGTTTCCTGCTTCCTCTTTCTGTCTGACTGCCTGTCTGCTTTGATACATTTTACCTTTTTCACAATTTCTGTAGCCACACATCCACCTTTAAGAAATGGCAAGGGGGTGTGGTTTTGTGTGTCAGAACGTGAAGGCAAAGTCCATTAAGTCGTATTTAACAGTGAGGTAGGTCTCTGAGATCTTAGTCTGTCATTTTATATACTCAACAGTTAATTTAACAGGTCAGAGACAAGTCTTTGGATTGCAGTATATTCCTGCGTTGTACTGGGAATGCAAAAATATTGGTAAAACATCTGACATAACAGTCAATACCTCATTTATTTATGTTCAGTGTACAGCTAGTTCATTTAAGGCAGTGCTTCTCAGTTATTTTCTGTCACCCCCCCCCCCCCCCCCCCCCCCCCCCCCCCCCCCCCCCCCCCCCCCCCCCCCCCCCCCCCCCCCCCCCCCCCTCCCCCCCCCCCACTTTCTTTTTTTACTTCCCCTC
>VOQJ01014659.1:8607-18627 GCA_015052665.1 Apistogramma diplotaenia
TTTGCATTGGTTTTTTTGGATTTAACCGCCCCCCCCCCCCCCCCCCCTTTTTCGCCTGTGTTGTCTGGCGGCTTTGGAATCAGAATAATGATCTGAATGCACTGTTGTGGCAAACATTTATTTTTTCCAGATGAGCTCTACAAATTATTTGTAGCCTCCTGTTGTTACTGTTTTCTAATTATTTTCTTTTATATATGTATTCATTTCTGCTATTATTCACATGAGTGCATGTATTATATGGTAATGCAAAAAGCTGACAAGCTGGAGAAAAAAGGGGAAAAAAAAGGGTTCATACGTTATTGATCCCAGAGGGAACTTTCAGATTTTACAACTGCATCCATTTATCTCATATAAAAATTACAGTACAGGCCATACCCAGGCCTGATTCTGAGGCTCTGGGACTCCAGTGAACCACGGTAAGAGCCATTATCCACAAAGGGTGAAAACATGGCGAGCCTTCCCAGGAGTAGCTGGCCTACCAAAATTATTCTAAGAACCAATCAACAACTCATTCAGGAGGTTAAAAAAATAAACCAGAACAATGTTTAAAGAACTACAGGCCTCACCTGCCTCAATTACGTTCAGAGTTCATAATTCAACAATAAGAAAAATACTGGGCAGAAATGGCATCCATAGGACAGTTCCAAGGAGAAAACCGCTGCTCACCTAAAATACCACAAAGGCTCGTCTCACATTTGACAAAAGGCATCTTGATGATCAGTTCATGCCCTGAAGCTCACTTTGACACTTTGGTTATTCAGCAGGACAACGATCCAAAACACACCAGCAAGTCCACCTGAGAATGGCTGCAAAACAAATTTACGTTTTGGAGTTTTCTGATCTAAACTTAAATCCGACTGAGATGCTTTGACATGACCTTAAACAGGCCATTCATGCTGGAAAACCCTCTAGTTTGAATTAAAACAGAAGAGTGGGCCAAATTTTGATGTACTAGATTTGGGGGCATTTACTTTTCTACATAGGGCCAACTAGGTTTGGACAACTTACATTCAGAAACTGCACTTTGTATTAAACCGGGTTATCTTTGACCAATATTAATGTGTTTTCACAGCACTCAACATTCTTTATATTGGCAGATAAAATTATTAATATAAATGATATGTGTTATAAAATAATCCCACAGAAACCATGACAACAGGCAAGATAGTTGTGATAACCTTAAATTTATTTTCACTTTTGAATGTTTCCAACAAACACACTGAGGACGTTAAATAGAGTGTAGCTGATTTCTTGCATTATTCAGCCTCTTTGGCTTTTCTTGGTGTAGAAGTTTGGATTGTTTTTTACATGGCTATTTCTTCTTGTTAAAATTACAGACTGCTCTCTAATACAAAAAGTGAAATGTCAAGGTCAGTAAGTCATCAGTGTATTTGATTTTTAAATTGCAACATTTACAAAAAGAAAATACACTCATGTCAATTGTATGAAAAAGAACAACACAGAACACCATTACAGAGCATAAAGTGCTGATAAATCAAAATAAAATTGAAACTTTTCAAATTGAGAACAAAAACTAATTAAAACACTTTGAGACTTTGTAGTAAATTCAGCATTTGTATGTAAATAATTGCAGAAAATCCACTGAGGGGTGGAAAAATCAGCACAGAAAGAGAGCAGTTAACAAAGAGGGAGCACATTTAATTCAAACAATATATTCTGCAGATAATTAAACTGGCTTCAGTCTAATTTAATCACAGTTCATTATGTGCATTTTAACACCGTCGGGATCCAGCAGTTTCCCTCAGCACAACTGAAGATGATTCGTGTGTAGAATATTTGAATTTGAATATTTGTATCCGTGATAAAATTTCTGTTTTCACTGAGTGAGGAGAAGAGTTGGGCACTTTTCAGACAATAAGTCCTGATAATGTCAGGAGAATCATTTCAGTTTCCCTTTTGTACATGTAGCTTTTAGCAAGAGGTAGGCTGGATCAGATGGATTCTCACCCTTGGAAAAAGTCAGTTTAGTTTTGGCTAAGAATGTAGCTAAAAGCGTTGAGGCAGGACACCCGACGCCCACTCGTATGCTGCAATTCCTCTGAACTGTTTGCCTTCTGTGTCTTCAGTTTGACCTTACACTGGATTTGTACATGGAAGCTGGCCGGGTGATTTGCGTATAGTGCACTTTTCACCCAGTTTATATTTAACAGATGCACTTGGATCCCAATTAAATAGGCCTTAAGACCATTCAGCAACCCACTGGCAACCAACAGTCGCTAGGAAAAAAATGTGTATTTGCTAGTCAGTGGTTGCTGGAGGTTGCTGGGAGTCACTAGGTAAAATTGGTCAGATTGCCACACTCACCTATAGTTTGCATTAAACATGCCAACTTGTCTGCAAATATTAGCCAACTGCTCATGCTGAAAAGTACTGACTTATCCATCACAAGTGGGTAGCCAATGAGGATGCCATTTCACAGTTGGATCTGCTCCTCACTGTCACATCCAGTTTCAAAATGCCAAGATGGCAACTGCAAATACGCTCATCTCAAGGCTCAACAGAACTAATGTGTGGCATCACAGTAGCTGAATTCATCTTTAACGCTGTCTATGGTTGCAGCAGTGAGGCACAAGCTTTATTTTGAAGGTGAATAGTCTCCATTTCCAGTTTGCATTGCTGCACTGTTTTACTATGGAGGACACAACTGATTGAGTAGTCGTTAAGTGAACGGAGACAAGTTGGCATTTTAGATGCAAACTACAGACAGCACCTGTGGTGCAGCACCTTCTCTGCTACCAATTTCATCAGGTGACCACCAGCTACCACTTAACAGGTCAGGGAATACACTTTTCCTGACCTTTTTTAAACATCTGAAATTTGTCTTTATTAGTCTTTTATTAGTTTGCATGAGACCCACCATGTTGGTCAAACTAGAGGTTTACTGATCAGTTATTGGATCCAAAAATCATCTAGTTGCTGTGCAAGAAGTATGTTTTGGTTTTAACAAAGAATAATCCCATCACATTTTATATGTCTTTACCACAAAGCAAAATTAATTATGTTAAAGTGCTGATGTGACTATTTATACCTTACACAAAGCGTAGCTGATGCTGACCTTGTGATAACTTTCCCAGAGTTGAAAATAATTTTTAAATTAAGATTTATTTCAGAAGAAGCAGCTCACATTAAAAAAAAAAAATTTCTCCCCCTCTGAGTTTCTGTGACTTTCTTTCAGCTTTCCACAGTCCGGAGTTTGTTAGCTGCTGATCCTTCACTGGTGCACTGCTGGGATGAAGACGGTTACACCCCCCTGCACCGTGCAGCATACAGCGGCCACGTTGAAATAGTTTCCGCTCTGCTTGCCAGCGGTTCAAAGGTCGACCCTCGCACTATTGATGGCTGGACTCCCCTTCACAGCGCTTGTCGTTGGAGCCATGTCTCTGTGGCGAGTTGTCTCCTGCAGCATGGAGCCGAACTGAACGCGCAGACCAATGGTGGGCTCACACCATTACACCTCGCTGCTTCCTACACAAGCTTCTCAAAAAGAGACTCGAGACACACGTTAGAGCTGCTGCTCTCTCAGCGCCATCTGAAGCCGGGGCTGCGCACCAGCAGTGGGGAGACTGCCATTGAAGTGGCCCGGCGTAGTGGCCCCCATCACTTTATGTTTGAGATGGTAGAAGACTGCGTGAATGTGGTACCCATCTCATGAGCAAAAACAGGCCCACACACTCCGTCACATTAGGTTTTTAATCTGTTCTTGTCCGTGCAAGTACATTTGGGCATGCAAATGCAAGGGCAGTATATCACCAGGAAAAAATTAAAATCTGTTACTCTACCTGCTATTTGTATATATAGACTGAGCCATGTTTCAACAGAACAGGATTATGTATAAAAGACAAAAGTGGATGCACTTGTATTCTTGTTTCTGAAATGGTCACATTTTCTTTTGAACCAATGTAATAAATGTGAATGTCAAATCTTTATTCTTTGACCAATTGTTCCTTGTAATTAGACCTACAGTTTCTTCTTTCGTACATCACAATAGATCACAAGCTAAAAAAATAAGTCGCTTAAAACTGAAATTATAGGTTTTCCAAGGACCTGAAAGACACCGTGATAGGATTCAAGCTTCGTTGCTGGGTAACAATTGTTCAGTGACATTTACATGTCAGGAATTCAAAGAATTATAGGTGAGTATTTTAGTATCCATTAACTAAAGTCTTATAATGTGGAATTTTTTTTAACCTTGGAAAGTTTTCTTTGTAGGAACATACAGAAAACTCCAAAGTCACAACTATTACTTTTTTACTGTGCACCTCACCGGTCCCTGTATCTGTTACTCAAGTAGGCTCTGGCACTCAAACGATGCTCGGTTGGTACTAATAGGCCCAAAGTATAGAGAAAATATCCTCTACACCATTATACCAGCAGCAGCAGCCTGAACTGCTGATACAGGATTCATTTATGCTAAATTCTGACCGTACCATCGAAGTGTCACAGAAGTGTCGAGACTCATCACACCAGGCAATGTTTTTTCAATCTTCTCCTGTCCACTTTTGTTGCGCTTATGTGAACTATAGCCTCGGTCTCATGTTCTTAGCTGACATGCTGCTGTAGCCCAACTACTTCAAGGTTTGGCATGTTGTGTGTTATTTGAGTTATTGTTGCCTTCCTATCAGTTTGAATCAGTATGGCTATTTTTCAAAATATTTTCACCATTTGGGAAACTGCCGGTGTTTGAAGACAACATTTCAACATTTCTTTTGCACTATGCTCTGTAAATGGTTGTGTGGGGAAATCAAATCAGATCAGCAGTTTCTGAAATACTCAGACCCAACCCATGTGGCCAAAAACCATACCACATTCAAAGTCACTTAAATCACCTTTCTTTTCCATTCTGATGCATTGAATTGCAGCCATGTGATTGGCTGATTAGATATTTGAGTTATTGACTGGTTGAACAGGTTTACCTAATTAAGTGGTCTTTAAGTGTCTAGCACCTTTTGTCTCTTTTAGTTCAGTAAGGCATTCTCTGCACACTGTACTTTGTGCAACACAGGTCACAACTAGATTTTTTGACAGCTCTGATTTATTTATTTTTTTATGCATTCAATGTTTTTCTTTTCAATTATTGCAGAACATATATTCAAGTTTTAAAAAAATTAATTGTTTGGTCTGACAAGGTTTTACACATTATATTCTCAATGTTGATGCTTTGTCTCAGTCAAAGCAAGTGAGTGAAATCAGTCCACATATGACAAATACAGAGCTGTGAGGAAGGTTTAAAAAGCAATACAGACTAAAGCTTTCAGCTGTCACTGAGCTCCTGTACCACTGCTGACACCCTACACTTGTGGCAGGCGTTAGAAAGCATCACAAGCACAAGATACAATAGCAGAAGCAGACACATCATGCTGTATACTGCATTCTTTAGTTGCTTTGAAGCCTTTAACACAATGACAAGCGAACTGTGGGACAAACGCACCATTTTACCTCTCAAGGCCACAAAAGGACTCAAGGATGCAAGAGCATTTCAAAAAGCAGCTAGCCCAGGAGCAACCAAACAGAAAAACTATGAGATAAGAGATAAGTACGTACCTAAATGTTATTTCTGTAGCACCTTTCAATATAAACATCACAAACTGCTTCACAGCAAAATACCAGACCATAAAAAAATAAGAGAGTTAACCAAACAAAAGTATAAAAACGATGCATTATAAGTGGGGTTTTTTCATTCTTTAATTTACTTGAAACTGTCATAACTATTACATGGGCAATACTCGGACTTGATGCAAATGTGATGTGAATGACAAAGAATCTTTGGGTTGTTTTTGAAAGATCACCAAGACAACAGATCTTGAGTTCAGAGGGATCGTGTCCATGCACGGCTCTAAAAGTCAAAACCAGAATCTTAAAATGGAATCCCAATTCAATGGGGAGCCACTGCAGTGGTGTGACTACTTGGAAGACTTGGACAGAAGTCTCGAGGCAGCATTCTGAACAGCCTGTAGACAATGCAGAGAGTGTGTGCTTAGTGAATGACAAGTGAATGGTGAATTACATCAATTCATATGTGATGAAATAAATGCATGAAAATCAATCTCCATTTAAGAGAGTGACAAACGGGAGCAAACCAGAGATTTGACATGAACATTCAGAGTGAAAGTGATTTAGCAAATGTGGCAAGGAGACCAAGAGTTTCCATTACCTTTTCTTAAGTCAGCCATCCACAATTTAATATTCTTAATCTTTTCTTTAACAATTCTACAAATATATGTTTTCATAGCCATATTCGAGAATTTCCATTGTAACCAAATTTAAGAACGTACGTACTGTACTGTTGTAGAATGTCTATTTATATAATCTATAACAATAAGCCCGATATAATGGATACTTACAAGGTGTTCACATATTATACTCGTGTCGTCTACATAATGCACTACATAAACTATTGATATCACTGCATTATACTGTATATCATTATAATCATAAGGCAACCATGTTGTTTATATCTGAGCTTTATTGCTAAGTAGTAGACATGGTTTTAATATTGTTCAATGACGAGTCACAGCCTGTACTATTTGGGGCCATGATTTGTCACTGATAGACAATGCCCCACCAATCAGAAGTTGGTATCATAGATGAATCTAAAAGGCTGCGGCCTAGAAATGATGTTACTGTAAGACTGGCTTTTTACCTAGAAATTTGGGAATTTCCAGTTTCTCACTACATAGCTACTGTTGGCTTTTCAATGACCCTGTCAGTTATTAGATATGGGGAAATACCTAGCAACTGACTTTCTCCTTTTCAGTCACTGATGATCACATGATTAGGCTGAGCCAGTCAGGTATGAGAAAGAGGCTGCATATATTATCAGAAGCAACCTGAAATCCTCGATGTTTACTCTTCACTTCAGATAAATGCAGTCAACGTGTATAAAGGGTATTAAACATCCAGGAATATGAATATTGTTTATGTTGGAGTTAAAAAACACATGTGCCAAATTTAATGGCTCAACTCCTTGTGGTTTTGGATTTTTTGAAGCAGAAAGGTAAAACCTCACAGATGGATGGGCAGAGAGATGGGCACCACCATTACAACAATGTCCTCCCACTTGATATCATGCCGGAGTATAACAAATATCCTTAAAGGATGTGCTGTAGAGGCAGCAGAAAGGAGGACCTGTACTTACTTACAAAGAGTTCAGAGTGCAATCAGAGTTTGGGTTCATTGTGTCTTTCTCTTTTAAATACCTACAACGTCCTTAGTCATCAGATGTGGTGGCATTTAGTTGCAAGAATATACTGTGAATTCATAGCAACAAGAAATCTCTGTCATGCTGAATGTAAGCATTTTAACTCTGTGTTCTTCTCTGAGCATCCTGGTTGGGTCAAGCATTTTTATTAAAGCAGCATTTATAATAGGTATATTGCTTATTTTTGAAGGACCACGTTCTAATGGACTGTGTGATATAAATAGTTGTGAGCTGGCCTTTCACTGAGTGGAGTCTAATTCTGTTCAAGGGCTCTGTTCAGACTGTACAAAACTTTAAACAACACAAACACTGGTTTTGTCCTGTCCTGGTTTCTTGTATACAGTTAAGGCACCCCAGCCTATACAATGAATTATGTATGCTAATTAAAGAAAGCAACGATTATGATAATATAAGATATAATAAAATTTTAAAAAAGCATATTCTATCATCCACCAAAAACAAAAATGTATCCTCTAGCAAATGTAATACTAGTACATTTGCTGTTTGCACAGCAATAAATCAAAGCATTTTAATGGAAAGTTGACCAGAAGTGAAAAGGTGTGGCAGGAAAAGGTACACGAGCAACAGGGATGACCGCAGCTTTGAGAGGAATGTCAAGAAAAGTCACTTCAAGAACTCTAGTGCTTCACAAGGAGTGGACTGAGGCTGGTGTCAGTGCATTAAAACGCACAGACGTCTTCAGGAAAGGAGCTACAACGGTCGCATTCTTAATATCAAGGCCCTCCTGAACCACAGACAACACCAGATCCATTTTATCTGAGTTAAGGAGAAAAAGAACACACTCAACTCAGGCGTCTACCAGGAGATCTAAGAGCACTTTTAACTTCCATTTGATTACAGGCTTTAACGAGATGCTGATTTCCTTTTCTAGCAGGACTCAATACCTGTGTTCAGAGCCAAAACTACTATAATGGTTTGCTTAATAATTTGAGATACTGGACTTCTGATTTTCACGAGCTATTTGCCATAATCATCACAATGAAAGCAAAAAAGGCCCAAAGCATTTCATTTTTGTGTAACCAATATATGAAAGTTCAGCTTTTGAGTCTATTTCTTTTTTAGATGCACTGGTATACTGCTAGTTGAACAGTCATCAACTTGAGCTTAGTCCATAATCAAAACCCATCATTCTAACCAAAGAGAAACGAGCAGAAACAACGATCATTAAAACGATCTGATCTGGAGAATTAGACAGAAATGCTTGTAACTGCATGACCTACCATTGAAAAGAAGAGTTAAGCACAAAGGGCAAGACTGGAAAATAAATTGAGACATAAAAATTAATATGTATGTATATTATATATACACACATATATGATACATAGTGTGCTATAGTCACTGGTCTCCTCTCAGATATACTGGGGACTTCATTGATGCAAATAAAGCGCAAAAATAAAGCACCAAGTAATGAGTCAACAATTGTTCAAGCACAAGGGCATGAGCATCTCTGGCATTTTATATTGATTTCAAATAATTATTCTCAACTCTTATTATTCTGATTCTGGTATTATCATCATCTCTGGTGAGTCAACACTCATCCATGATTCACTTTTCTCTCCTCTTTTTGATTGCCTCGGTCCAGACGGGAGTTTTTCTGTCATTTTAGGTGGTGGGGGGAGGAAGTAACCTGCTTGTTTATGTCGATGATAAATTTGTTTATGTTAATGTACCAGCTCTGCATGTTAATAGCTCTGATGTGTTTAAAAAACATGCATCTGTGCTTTAGCTTTATGTTCATCTCAGCTATGTTATTGAAGCTAAACACCTGTCCTTAGTTTCTTCTCTTTGGCTCCCTGTAAAATCCACAATTTAACTTTAAAGACCTCGTCTTATTATCCCAGTACAGGCTGAGGCTGACCTGTGGTTCCTCGCTTTCACCTATCAGGTTCCTCTCCTGTGGAACCAGCTCCCAGTTTCTCTCTACTTTTAAGATATTAAACTTTCCTTTCTGGTACACTACAGTTAGAGCTGGATAATGACCCTGTGCCATCCTTCATTTATGCTGCTTTAAGCCTACACTGCTCGAGGCACTCTGCTCCATCGTCCTCTCACCATGAATTTATATGCCACTACATGATATGTAATGCAGGTTTGTCTCTCTCCTGTAGCTTGTGCTTCATCTTTTCCCTCTCTGTCGCTTTCTGCAGGTATCTCAGGCTCCAAGGCTGCTGCTGGTAAAAGGTTTTTATTTCTCCCCACTGTCACCAAGTGCTTACTTGAAGCAAATTCTCAGGTTTCTCTCTCTTGTGAAATTTTAGCCTCATGGTGTATGGAATGCTTTATGACTACTCAAGCTGTGATCGCCTAATTTAAACACAAGTGACTGTCAATTGAATTGGCATTTCCATTATGTGGACTGAACTTGCCAGCAGGCAGAAGTTTGTTTTTTTTTCTTTTTCAAAAATCACAAGAATGACTAATTTTCATTAAACTCATTGAAGGTCTGGATGTACTAAAAACTGCATACCACCATCACCACATGACTCTGAACAGGATAAGAGGAAGAGAAAAAAATGGTTTTAGAACAGCTGAAGACATTTCTTGACTCAACAGGCGTGCTCTCTCGGATCCAGTGAGGTTTAAGGAAAAAGCACAGTACAATAACTGCTGCTCTTAAAGTGGTAAATGACATCATAGGTTCTCCAACTACTTGTCTGGTAGAACTCAATGTGTGCAAGCTACTGGTCTTAGTTCCTCCCTCCTTCCAGTTTTAAAGGGAGTGCCTCAAGGTTCCCTACTAGGGCCTATGTTGTTTACTATCTATGTTAATAATTTATGTT
>VOQJ01014661.1:12575-24119 GCA_015052665.1 Apistogramma diplotaenia
TTAATGTCAATGGCACTTTTAGCCTGATAAATAAAGGTACATGAAAGTCACTGCTAAAAAAATAAATAAATTATTGCAGCTTCTACCGTGGGCCAGGAAAGCTCTTTCTGGCTGAACATGACTTGTTATCTTTCATGAGTGATATAGTTGAAATATATTTGACAGACATAGGCCAATAAGTAATTTACAACAATTTAAATGCAGGTAAAAAATTTTTTTTACAAATACCGGAAATCACTTTTTGGCAGACCACCACTTTCTTGCACAACAGTACGTGCAGCTGCGTACCGGCCAGTCACGTGACCGTGCAAGCGGCTCCGCTCTGTGCGCATTGTCTCTCGTCATCTTGGCGCACCACCCTGGTTTGGGCAGGGAAACCTTCTCTCATCACCGCAATCTCAGTAACGTGATTGTATCAAAGGATGGGGAACAGGGACGATGAATATGACTTCTTGTTTAAAGGTAAGGTGGAAAGTGCCGCTTTTTTGACGGGTTTTGGAGTAAGTTAGCATGCTAGCTGCTGTACTCCCAGGTTTAAAATTAGCTGGTGGTGTCAGCTAACTGTAGCTAACCCGAGCCTCTTTTTTTGTTTGTTTTGTTTTAATTATTTTTAAAGCGAGTTGTAAACCTCGCTTATCGCAATTAATCTCACATTTCCTGTTACTTTGGGTGTGGTGCCGTTTCTTTTGTGTTAAGGTTTAAGGCTACTAGTTCGGGCTTTTTTTCTACCGAAAGTAGGGCGTGTAGCGCTGCAAGCTACTGGTTAGTCAGACGGATGGAGCCATTACTTCTGCATTAATTAAACTTTACTGGCATGAAAGGGAAGTTTCCCTTTGTGATAGCCACACATAAACATCTGCATTTCGAGCAGGAGCTTCTGCATTGGCCTGCTGCTTAGACTGCCTCTTGAAGTCAGATGGATTTACTGGGAAATCAGGAGTCCTCTTTCTGGTCCAAAAGCAAAAAAAAAAAAAAAGTGGCCTGAGGGAGGAAATTCACTCCTAGTGAAAGCAAAGAGGAGGAAACACCAGTAGAGCATTGTTTTGATCCCAGGTATTATCCAAATCAGAAAAGCCACCACTTTTTCATACCAAATAAATACTCAAAGACTCGGATCACACCTAGGACTACAGGCTTTATTGTGAGATGAGATCACAAAAAGGGTCTTCCTTATTTCCTTCTCATGTTAACCTAATCTGAGAACTGTGACACAATATGAATTGCCAAGTAGTATCAAGTAGTGCAGTATCAAAAGTAAAGATAATTTCCCAGAACTAGTGACGCTTGTAAGATACTGATGACTCGTTACGACACAGGAATAAGAGGCCTTGAGAAACTGATGAGTCAGATTTCCCTGAGCGCAGGATATTGGCAACGTCTTCCTGCCTCATTCCCAAAAGGGCAAAGTCTGATATCTGCAGGTAGAAAGCAGCAGTTCAGCACTTTCAGCTTGGTTGTAAATTCTGCATTAAAATTGTAATCCTGCCATTGAAAATGAGTTCGTTTAAGTGCAAAAACAAAGTGAGAATCCAGTCACTGCTCATGAACTCGAGTCTGAGAGACTTAATAAAACTTTCTGTTCTGATTCTAGTTGTACTAATCGGAGACTCTGGAGTAGGGAAAAGTAACCTGCTGTCCCGTTTCACAAGAAATGAGTTCAACCTGGAGAGCAAGAGCACCATCGGGGTGGAGTTTGCCACCCGAAGCATCCAGGTGGATGGCAAGACGATAAAAGCTCAGATCTGGGACACAGCTGGTCAGGAGCGCTACAGAGCCATCACCTCAGCGTGAGTATTTTCCACTTGTCTGAACAAGCTTCCGCAGTCACCCAGAGATGGCGTTACTATATTCATCTTGTTTATGCTGCTTCCACTAGGTATTATCGCGGTGCAGTCGGAGCTCTCCTAGTCTATGATATCGCCAAGCACCTGACGTATGAGAACGTTGAACGCTGGCTGAAGGAGCTGAGGGACCACGCCGACAACAACATCGTCATCATGCTGGTTGGAAACAAGAGCGACCTCCGACACCTCAGGGCCGTGCCCACCGATGAAGCCCGAGCATTTGCAGGTCAGTCACGCTGAGACATAATTATGCAAAGCAGTCTTTGCACAGTACAAGGTTGTGCATATTTCAAGTGTCAAATGTCTCTTCTCGCATCAGAAAAGAACACACTCTCATTTATTGAGACGTCAGCGTTGGACTCCACAAATGTAGAAGAGGCATTCAAGAACATTTTAACAGGTAGGAAGAGGAAACGGCAGCACAGTGTAACATGTAACCGCTCAGAATATTTATTTTAAAATCTGATGAAGGGCATCCGCTGACCTCATAATACTGGTACGACAGTTTAAGCATCGTAGTTTAAACTGTGTCACTGTGAAGTGACTTTGAAGTCAGTTATTAGTTTAATTGCTGTTAATGCTAAATCAGTGTAACTGCATGACCTGTCATTAAAATAACAGTCTCATTGTGCATAACCGTTGGACTGTCATTTTTATTATCCTCCCACACTGTGAGGTTTTACCTTTACGGTCTGTAGACTCCAAAACCACAACGATTTGAGCCATAAAATTTGGCAAAGATAAGTAACACAATATAACTAAAAGTATTTAAATCAACGTTTAGGACAAGCCCTGAAGTCATGAATCATCATATTATTAAAATATGAAAATTTATGACACCCATCTTAATAAAAGTTCAAATCTAAAAAGATAATAATACAATGCAAACATCCATCCATCCATTCTTCAACTCAACCGGGGCCAAGTCACAGGGGCAGCAGAGAGGCTGAGACGTCCGTCTTTCTAGCCACCTCCTCCAGCTTATCTGGGGGAACGCCAGGGCGTTCCCAGGCCAGCCGAGAGATATAATCTCTTTAGAGCATCCTGAGTCTGCCTCAGGGCTTCTTCCCTCTACAACATGCCTGGAAAACCTCACCCAAGAGGCAGCCACCTCAACAGGCTTCTTTTGATGTGAAGGAGTAGTAACTTTAGAGTATCCCCGAATGACTGAACTCCTCGCCCCGTCTCGAAGGCAGAGCCCAGCCGCATTTCAGAGGAAGCTCATTTCTGCCGCTTGTATGAGCAATCTCCACCTTCAAAATAACTGATAATGTCAGGCTTATGAAACATTTTCAGGCCTAGATTAACAGCGATATGGTGTTTTTCTAGGACAGTGTCAAGACGGTAGCTCCATCTAGTGGCAGAAGGCTGCATAACATCTAGGACAACAATTTACGACTTTTGGCATCTTTTCAAATTAGATTAAACAATTTGTTCATCATATCAACTGGTGACAGCAGCGGCAATTAGTCATCTAGTTGTATACCTTTCTAGTAAAAGCACATTGTTTATTTAATTTGTTTATTCAGTGAGCTGGTCAAGATATTTGGTCTACAGTATTGTGCAAAAGTCTTGATCCACCCATCATTTTTTAAATAAATGCAAAAATACAAAGATAACACAGTTGGATAGGAATAAAATAGCATTTTTTGGTGATTCCCAGAGAACTGTTAGCAAACCACTGAACTTATCCCCAAACTGTGTGTATTGTGTCCATAAATATTTTGAGGAAACTGAACAAATGAAGGACAAAGGAAGACGTGGCAGGTCTAAAAACCAGTCTGCAGCATATCAACCATATCTGAAAGGCTGAAGTAAGCTAAATCGTTGTTAATCATCATCATTAAGTATGTATGAAGGAGGTACAGCAAGTGTCTATCAGTCAAATATGTTGGAGGGTCTGTCATGGTTTGTGGCTTCAATTCAACCAGTAGTTTTGGAAATCTCTTCAAACCTGATGAAATTATGAACGTAGAAAAGATTTGGATGCATCGTGTAAGACCATCTAGCTTCAGTATGACAATGAACCCAAATACAGTGCAGAAAAACACATCACAGTCCTGGATTGGTCAGAGGTGGTCGTACCAAATATTGACTAGCAAGCTTGTTAGAATTGTTTTAGCCTCATATACTGTATTTCAATGCATTGCCCATTTTTCCAGGCAAAATATAAAGAAAGGGTGTGGCTCAAAGATTTTGCACAATTCTACATCTTAGTTGAGGACCAATTAAAGCAGAAATATTAAAACTATATAACTACTGTCCACACGAGTTATTTATTAATTTTTATTAATAATAGTTTATTAATTGTGAAGATTTAAGTATATTTTAAAATGCAAATAATTTTTTATTTTAGTTTGATTTGTAAACACAACTTAATATTCTACTCTGTCAAATGTTTTAGTAAAATGTTATTTTTAGAGCTTGTCCCCAGCCCAAATAAATGGGAGGGTTGCATCAGGAAGAGCATCTGTCATAGCAATCTGTGCCAGATCAAAACACGTGTGTCCGCAGTGGCGTCTCCTTCAAAATAAAGGAGCAGCTGCAATTTTCTATTTAAGCTGTACAAGTAGTTAAACAATAAGAATAAGTAGGAAATTTTCAAGTTAAATTCTGAACACTTCAAGTCTCACCTTGTTTTTGAATTTTGAATTTCTTTCTGCAGAAATCTACCGCATTGTGTCGCAGAAGCAGATAGCAGACAGATCTGCGCACGATGAGTCTCCAGGCAACAATGTAGTGGACATAAGTGTCCCGCCTACCACTGACGGGCAAAAGGGCAACAAACTCCAGTGCTGCCAGAGCCTGTGACGCTCGGTCCAGTGACACTCGTCCCCTCCTCTGCATTCACCTCGACATCACATCACCTGTGCACTTTTTCTCTCCGTAGCTCTGCTCACGGCCAACTCCCTCACTACTTTAACCTCTCTTTTTTTTTATATATATATATATACCTTCTGTTTTATAAAGTACTTTTGAGGTCACTCGCGCTCTTCTCTTCTACCATGAAAGAAACATTTCAGAAGCCTTTATGTGACTCGGTCAGTCTGCGTGAAGGTTCCTGTTATGCAGGAGAAGGCAGTCGAAGCTGCTGCTGCCTGACTGAAGCCTGTGAAGTTGTTTGAACTCAAACACTGTCCTATTAAAGGAGGTTGTGAGATACATTTCAATGGGTACCACTAGATGGCGTTGTGTAAATAAACTACAGTTACTCCAACCAGGTGAAGCAGTATTGTGCTATTTGACAGTGTGGCTCTTACTTCCTTCTTACATCATGCCAAAAATATCCTCATTATGTATTTATTGAAGAAGACCTGGCTGAAGTCACGATTGTTTTACTTTCAGATTAAGAACTGTAGAACTTTACAATAAAATACTTGACTGAAGCGGCTTGTTCAATGCATATTTAACATGCTCGGATTTTTTTGTTCTCATCAAGTTACAGAAATGTTTATCTATCGCACTGATGTGATTCGAGCAATTCGGTGGTCCGAGGTCAAGAGCGACCTTCCAATAAGCAGATGACTTTCTCTGCCTCCTGAGGCTGGCAGTCTGTAGGTGATGTGGCTATTTTAGAACCACCAATTAGCCCAACTTTGTGCATGTTTTTGGACTGCGGCAGGAAGCCAGAGTACCCAGAAAGAACATGCAAACTACACAGAAAGGCCCTAAATTTGAACCCTGGACCTTCTTGCTGTGAGGCAACATTTCTAACCACCATACCACAGAGCTGCCCCCACATTCCCCCTCCCTTTAAGACAAAATTGGCTTCCTCGATGGGTGGGCCTCATCTGCTCACAGCTAGTTCTGTGACCATATGAGGGGGTATCCGTGTTAATTTATATCATGCAGCTCCAAGAGTCAAAAAACACATTAGAAACTGAAACAAATCACACTCATCATTCACTTCATCACGTGCACCTTGCTATGACTGGACAGGACCTCCTTTTTTCTTCAGAGCTGTCTTAATTCTTCCTGCCATAGATTCAAGTTAATGGAACTGTTCCTCAGCATATCGGGACAAACTGACATGACGGCATCACACAGTTGCTGCAGATTTGTCACCTGCAACTCGCCTTTCCCACCACACATTAAAGGTGCTCTGTTGGCCTGAGACCCTGTGACTGTGGAAGCCATTTGAGCACAGTGTCATAGCACTGTCACTTTCAGGAAACCATTTTTAGGTGTTTTGAGCTTTGTGACATGCTGGGAGTAGCTGTCAGATGATGGATATACTGGGATGGACAAGATCAGCAACAATAACCAATAACAAGGCAGGACGGGTTCGCACTTTGATGCCGTCTGTGCTAAATTCTGACCCTACTGGATGTCGCGGCAGAAATCAAGGCTCATCAAAGCAGCCAGTGTTTTTCTAATCTTCCATTGTCAGGTTTTGGTGAACCTGTGTGAATTGTAGCTTCAGTTTCCTGTTTTTAGCTGTTGCACACCACCTGCTGTGATCGTCTACTCCTGCAGCCCAGCTTCAAGGTTCAAAGTGCTGTGCCTTTCAGTTTCCTCTCCTGCATACCATGGTTGTAGTGACTTTGTTTGGGTTACAGTTTCCTTCCTATCAGCTCAGAGCGTTCTGGCCATTCTCTGACCTCTGACAGTGCTTTCACCCGGAGCACTGCCGCTCACTGGACAGTTTCTCTTTTTGGGACCATTAACCACCGTAAACCGCAGAGATGGTTGTGTGGGAACATCCCACTAGAACAGCAGTTTCTGAAATACTCCGACCAGCCTGTCTAAGTCCCTTTTGTCACCAAACTTCCACATTCGGATGCCTAAATGCACTGAGTTGCTGCCATGTGATTGGCTAATTAGATATTTGTGTTAACAAGCGCTTGAAGAGCTGTACATAATGAAGTGACTGGTGAATGTATATGTCTATATAAGTCCCACGTAAATACAGGTAAATGCATGTATTTTAGTAATATATTGATACTTTCAGAAGAGTAAAAATCTTCTCTAGCTCTTCCACTTTTGTTGTTTCTGGGTCGACTGTCTAGATAACTTTACCTGCAAAAAACAAACTTAAATTGTCCTTTAAATCTGGTTAAAACACACACACTCCTTTTCCCAGTTCTACTCGGTGTCTACTTTGATTAAGAAGAGTCCCCTGGTTAGAATACAGGACTAATTTCAGTAAGCATACTGGCTTCAGTGATGTGGAATAAGATTTACATCTGTAGACTGCAACTGCTGAGGGCAAAACAGGCAAGTAAGAAGGCAGCAGAAACAGCTTTTGGCATCGCTTTAACCACTAATAATCACCTGCTAAAACATTTTTCCTTCCTGGAGAACAAAAAAAAAACAGCATATTTTGAACTTGTGTTTTTGTAAGCTGCTTATGCCGCACGCAACGGACAGGAAGTGGACATTCCACGAGTCTCCACAGATGCCACAGCCGGACTCGGCATTAGTAGTTTGTTTTTCCATCAGGATTAGTGAGCTCACTGAGGCCCAAAACAGACTTAAAGTAATGACGTGTCGTCGTCACTGGATTAAGAGAAATGTTTTGTAAACATCTATATCACACTACACTACATCAGTGTCCATATGACAAACCTTTGCCTCATAAGTGGTTACACAGCACACAAGTACAGAGAAAAGATCAGTATCCAATAAATGACACATCATTTATGATTATGTTTTATTTGCTTTGCAAACATTTCTTGGCTGATTGCAGGTACCAGTATAGTGATGAAGTCATCCCTTCGTCCCACAGCACACTATGAACACTTTAGTACTTAAAAATATTTAAAAATACTGAGCAACATAAATTATAGATGAAACAAAAATAACACCCAGTTCACAAATGTGTTATAACAACATTATTAGTATCTGCATGTTCACTTGTGTGAGGAACAACAAAGACATTTTAAAATTCCTTTCTATATTTGGTTTCCAGAGTCAAGTTTGTCATAAAAGTGCCACATTTTACACTCGTGTTTCTCTGAAGCATAAATTCTCCGTAGCCCAAAAATGGAGAAGTGCTGCACAGTTTGATGCAACGCTGAAGAGACTCCCAAACCAGGAAATGGGTTTGCAATACCTAAAAAAATGCCGTTTTTTCTTGCCTGACATCGCCCTAATAGATCCCTGTATTTTCTGGGATAAAGTCTCACTGATGACAAACAGTAAACACACGGATGATCGAATTAATCACAAGCTTGTAAGGCAGACGAGCACGCCACAGTACTGCAGGGTGTAATCCTTTGTTCTGCCATTTGGTAAAAAAAAAAACAACAAAACACAAACAAATGTTTAACCAGGGCAGAAAGTGGATCAAGTGAGCAAGAAAGAAGTGTACCAAAATGAACTGGTACAGTAATGTAAACAGTAGGCCTGGGCAAGGAAATGACTTGTTACTGGTAATGCAACACTGAGGAAGAGGGAGGATAACACATGCATATGCCTGGTATCAACTTCCCTCCTGAAAACAGACATCGTTACATGACAAATGCTTCACAACACAAGTAACCTACTTAACTTGTAACCTCATTTCAGGTTACCACATTTATGCAGCATTAAAATGAACCAAGGACACGAGGGCAAAGTGTATGTATGCTTACTGGAAACAAATAATTTAATTGATGTGATTTGTCTGCTGGATGCTACCAGAAGCCCTTTTTCAAAAACACATTTCCCTCTTATAAATTCTACATCAACACACCACTTTAGGTTAATAAATTACTGTACGAGCCTGATTGTTTTAAAGGTAAATATTTAAATAAGACACCGAGAATGATGAACTGTGCATTTAAATGGAACTTCCTGGGAAGTTAATCAAAAGGCATGACACAGTTTAATCATCATTAAAATGTCAAGAAGAAACAACGAGCTAGAATTCCTATTTTGGAATTAAATTTTTAAAAATTCACCAAACAGATTATCATCAGTTAGTTTTAAACTTGCACTGCAAATCAATTAATTTCACACCAATATTGAGATTTACAGGTTTCATTAGGTCCATTCAATTAAGTTTTTTTTTTTAGTACTAGATGTATTGTTGGGAGCCGGTCCTCCCTGTGGACAGCCTACAGCATGCATAAAAAAGCAATTAGCAATCTCCCTGTAACCTAAATTAAGCAGGATGAAGAAATAAACGATGTTCCAAAACTGGACCGTGATATGACCCGGAAATCTGAATGCCAGGCACACACTGTAGCTTGTGATCAACTTTGGCTACCTCCACTGCACCAATGCAGCCAGTCCCAGACGCGTTTGGTCAGTGACATCAAAATATTGCTGGTCACCTCTAAAGTATACCAGCAGTTAAAAATCCCAGATTAAGACCGACTGTTTAATCGTGACTTAAAGGACAGCAGGAGGTTTTTTTTTTTTGACTGTTGCAATCATGGAGAAACAGACACAACAACGTGAAAATAAGATGCCAATCATTAATAACAAATAACGCTTTAGTACACGGCCCCAGCTACCAAACAACATTTGCGATGGAGTTTTTTAATCCATGTATATAAATATAAATACCTACTTGTTAAGTGTTGATAATACAAGAACCTCTATGAGGACACTGTCAAACCCTACTTCAGTAGGAATAAGAAATTTATTCTTAAGTGGTTTAAAAAAATTATTTTAGAATACAATAAGAGTAAAAAAAAAAGAAAAAAATCCCTCACCCCTAAATATTAACATGCATAACTGTGCACGTTGGTAGAGGCGTCTTCGTGTACCGTGAAGACCCTGATGTCCACAGTGTGTTATTGCACAAATCTCTGCTGTACGAATGTTACGCTGCTGTCTGGTCTCGGCTGATGAATAAGTCAAGGCTTCTGATTTAAGTTTCCTCTCAGATGGCATATCCAGATGTGACTGAAATGTAAATCAAAGATCAAAGCTTTTCATTTTTACATTACAGACTAATATGTGATTATAAAAGAAGATCCTCAGTGGGCAGAGAATAGAAGGCCCAAGTAGGTAAGTGCATGCCCACGCAATACATGCTTACACATGTATGTAGCAGTTTCTTCTATCACTGCAACGCGCAATGAAAAGGCCTGCTACGCTCGACAATCGGTGCGCTGTTAAACTAACCAGGACAATCTTTAAATTTCAGTCCTCTTTAACAAGTTTACCCAGTCCGTCCTTTTCCCCCCCGCTCTCACGTGTTAGCCAGTTACATCATCACATCTACTGATAAGATGCAACTCGGATCTGTTTCCACACACCTCCACTGTTCTTCAGTGCCTTTGCATGAACTTCGTCAACACGTGGACAGGCAGACTCCGTTTGAAGCGCGCCAATTCCTGAGCCCATGTGAGGATTATAAAACGCTATGTGAAAAAATGTGAACCAATGGTGCAAAAGAAGAATAAAATAAAAGGATGAAAGCAACAGAAAAATCCTCACAGGTGCTTCTATAAAGTCAAAACTGTGGGCAGGATGCACTGGGAATCAGCCCTCGTTCACAAGAGGTACCATCATCATCTGCGGTCTCCGCTTTGTTTCATACGATGCTCTCACTGGCTGACTTTTTCATCAGTTTAGTAGAGAGTAAGGAATGCTGGGAAGAGTTAGACTCCTTGGCTTCAGGAATGAGCAGACGTACTTTCTGGTTTGTTCTCCTCCACTCAGAGTAGAGCTGACAGTGGTAGCGGAATGATACCTGAGGAAAACAGGTGGACGGCGTTATAAATCAACTTTTCCAAGTTGAAATGTCTGCTTTACAGTAGTAATGCATGCTAATTATTTTTTACCAAAGTCCAAAGGACGTAGATGGTGAAAAGGGCAATGGTGAGAGCAATGAGGCCCACAGCCTGCAGCCAGCTCCTCAGCTGAAGGTGGTCCTGAGCGCCCCTCAGGCAAAGCCAGCCAGAAATGGCTGCTAGAGGAGTGATGAACAGGAAGCACACCATGTCACAGAACAGTGTTCTCTTCTCATTTCGGGGCCCGGGATCTCGGAGCCACTGTGGAGTGAGACGTGGGAGAGAGGAAAACAGAGAGAAGTCAGACTGAAGCAAAGACCAGAAAACCAGAGAGGAGCTGATAAAGAGAAAAGAGCTATAACTAAGAAGCAAGCAAGCAGGGGGATGCAAAATGAAAAAGATATGATCAAAAGCACCTTGACTTTCATATATACGCACACTCACTCAAACAGCAGCCCAACCAAGACAAATAAAGAGGATGAGACAGATTGCTGCAGACGAGGCAAAGGGCATTGACCTTTGTTACCTCTGTGAGAGGCCTCGGTCGGCGCTCGATGCTGAACTCTGTGTGGCAAAGTTCACAATAGCTGGTGTTGGAAGACGACAGCCACTTCTCTAAGCAGCTCTTGTGCACTGTACCCAAAGTGCCCGTGCAGTCACACGGGGACAGGAGACCCTCGCTGCTGCCTCCCTCATGACAAATACGGCAGATGGGACCATCACTGAGATAAAAAGAGACATTTTTTAAAAAGGGCAGGCCATGCATGCATAAAACACAGCAAAAAGGTTTTCTGATCAATACAAAACTAGTTGGAACCAGATGCCATTCTATTTTTTCTTGGTTTTAGTTTCTTTTTATTTCCCTTTCAAGATTATCTCCTCATGTGCCTCTGGACCACAGGTCATAAAGTCACATTAGCAGCGTTTGCAATTTTCACCATCGATTTCAGAAACCAACTTCTCATCACGGAGCAGTAGCTGCCATCACCGGTGATGAACGTGGGCTCTCTGCCTGTGAGCCACAGCAGAGT
>VOQJ01014666.1:0-15704 GCA_015052665.1 Apistogramma diplotaenia
CAAATACATACATATTCTTTTTCCACATTAGCTTATGGCTATCTTAATGAGCCTTGAGCAGATGGTCCCATAACACTGCCACAGTTGCGCGACTGTAAAATGATGCCACGCCCCAGCAAGGAGGAGGCTGTTGTGCATTCAAATATTCAAATGAGGCCATAACCTCTCGCTGTGCTTTACTGAAAGTGGAGGAGAGGTGTGGGAGGTGTGTGGCTGGGAGTGGCGGGAATGGTGAGATGGATAAGAGGCTAGATGATAATGATGAAGAGCAGGATTTCAGATTAAATACAGGCAGAGTTAAGAAGAAAGGTGATAAGGAAAGAGCAGGAGAGAGCGAGAGATGTTTAGTGGGAGGCGGGGAGCGTGTGAGAAGCCTGGGTGTAGCATTTCAGCTCCTGGCTCTTGCTGCTTGCTATTTCAGCTGTGCTGGAGTGCTGGCCAGCAGCCCCTCCTCTCACGCCACCATAACCCCACCAGTATGGTGGCACAGCGCTTGGGTTGCATTCACAAATGACAACCGAGAGTCTCTCAATCCTTATTTTCCCTTCTCGCAAAGATCACATTTTTCCTTCCTCGGTGTGACTGGCAAAAAAAAAAAAAAAAGTGCTGACTGAAGTCACACTTTCCTTCCAATTCCAATTGAGACCACACAAATGTGTGCCACCGATTCAGATCCCCATGTGGTGTAGCCTTCATGTGACTTCGATCAGAATCCACAAAAGGGACCGTGGAGACCAAATTAATCTCACGTCATTTATCAGTGGTGAGAGCCAAATGTTTCGTCACCATAACAGCCTAACTGAGCCACCAACACGAAACAAGGCAGGAATGAAGAACTAATTTGTAATCCTGGAGTGACCAAGACTCAGACTGAATCTAAAGGAATGTGGGGAAGCCCAAGCTAAAATGTGTTGGAATTTATTAGCCCCCTATTAAAATATCCAGTCTCGGAGATTACATTAACATCTTTACAGCCTGGTACCAAAAAAGTTTTCGGTCTCCTTAGCCGCTGCCCCTCTTTGAAACAACCTTACCGGGACCAACATAGGTACTGTAGCTACAGCCCACAGCTTCTGCTAGGCTTCTTCTCCTCTAATTCGAGTTACAGCCATCTTTGTGATATTGTTGCCTTCTGGAGCATTTTAATGGAATTATCTTTACATGAGGTCTGTACTCCACTTTTGCTGAGTATGTTATTAGTTGCGCCCATAAAGTTTATTGACACACTTTCTAAATGAGGTTACAAGCATTACGTGATAACTTAACACTCCACTTTAAGGTTTAAATATGGCTTGAAAATTACAACTGCTAAAAGGTAATGTGTTCAAAATGTGGGGTACAGAAATCAGCGGGTGACATCGAGGTGGTTATGACGATTGCTTCAAAACTACGGTTCAAAGAATGAAATCACGTGGGTTTTTTTTTCCTTTTCATCGCATGCAAAATAGTTCAGGGTTAAAATGTATAATAAATTCAACTGCACTATGAAAACCACCTTAATTTTTTTCTTTTTTAGCCATTTCAACTGCTTCTTTCCGTGAGGCAAAGAGTTTGAAAAATCTGGCATTTGCTTTAACAAAACAGTTGCTGGCAAAAGCAACTGAAGATGTGCGTTAACGTTCAAGTTTTGAGTCAGCAAAAGACTTCTGATTATGAAACATTTCTGCTTCTGGAGGCACAATGATCTGTGTTTCTGAATGCTGAATGATGCATCTGAGGTAGCTCACTTTCCTAAAACAGATGCATGACATTTGGAACAAAAAAACTATTTTTTATACTTTTCTCTCTTGTAGCTTCCTCCGGTCTTGTAGGTGTGCTCCTTGATCCGTGTCCCAACTTCATCTTTTTTTATTCTGACTTCTTCCTTTTTAATCTTTTGTGAGGGATC
The DNA here is from genome assembly GCA_015052665.1 of Apistogramma diplotaenia. Lineage (NCBI taxonomy): Eukaryota > Metazoa > Chordata > Actinopteri > Cichliformes > Cichlidae > Apistogramma > Apistogramma diplotaenia. Next base: position 1,889 of record VOQJ01014666.1, read on the forward strand.
GTTCTCAGAGTTCTCTGGCAACAACGCCAGATAGGCCTTCGGTGAGCCATCAGTGTGCACAAAGGAGCCTGCAGCTTGAGTCATTCAGCAGAGAAGCCTTAATCTAAGCTAAATATAATGCTGTGGATTGTTGGCCATTGTTGATTTTGATTCTCAGTAATCCTCCTGGTATCTGCTGCTCTTACTGGATTTCTGGCAAAATCAGTAACCTTCAGTTCCAGCTGTGTTATAAAATACTGATTGTGTGATGCTATGAAAACTATGTGGCAGAAATCATGACAGTTTCCTCTTAAATAAATTCAGGAAACTGTATGAAAGCATAAAGTTTTTAATTAAAATCCTGAGAACGACAATCAAACTCTGGCCTTTAAGAATACAGTTCAATAACCATGTTGATTTTAGAGTTAACTGTCAATAAGGTCAATAAGATCAAAAAGTACTCCAGTTTATGTACAAAAAATGTTATTTATAATGGAGGTGTAACCATAAAGACAGCCCATTTAATTATATCTACTTTTCGTGTGAGTGTTGTTCATTTGGTTTATCAATTTTCTTCTTTTCACTTTCATTTCTCTCCTTTTAAAAACTAAGCACACAGGAGAGTTTTAAATAAAAGGCTGTAATACTGAAGGTTGCCAGAAGCAGAACTAAATGGATTCAAAGTGAATAAGAGAGGATTTTGATAGTACGGCCTTGTCAAGGTCAAGCCAAGCTTGGTTTTATGCAGTGCTGCAACCCTGAGTGCGCTGCGACTGCCTATCAGGCCCCTGTTACTGAAGGTTAATCCTGCAAAATGTGTTGGGTTTAAGTTGCATTAAACCTGCAGAGAAGCAGTGGGCCGCGTCTCGATACGGGGCCGGTGGCCGCTGATCCCACTGCACAACGTCCATTTGGGTAGTTTTGCATTAGATCGCAACAAGTGCGTTAAAAGAAGGAAAGCACAACTTAATCTGGATAAAGTGCTGAAGTGAAGCACAGCGACTGCTCAAGGTAACAGAGTGAGATCAGAAAACACCGCCGACTCCAGGAGACGTAATCTAACGAGAGGGGCAGAGCCCTGCAGACTCCACGATCTCTGATCAAAATCAATGTTATGTGCGTTCAGTGTTTTTATTTGCTCATCTGTTTCTACCTCGTAGTCAAATCGAGGTCAGAGCAGATTTCCATTTTGGCTCCAAAGCTGGTTTTCCAGCAATTTCTTCAGAGGCAGACCAAATATATTTAGCACCCGGAGAAAGATATTTTTAGCAAAGGAAAAAAAACTGAGGGATTTACCATTCAGCCCCCCCCCTCCAATTTCTGTTCAACTTTTATGTAATAGACCTTCACAGAATAATTGTATCTCACAGAGTGAACAGACATGGTGAACCAGCTGTTTTCAACCACCTTTGGAAACTGTAGCGCATTTTCATCATCACTGTAATGAAGTATTATTTTTTTAGTGCCGTAAGGAGCATTCGGCATCCAGCTCAAGGACACTGGTGGGACTGTCAGACTCCTGTGACCTTTCAGATAATAAGAAGGTCTCTTTAAATTCCAGGCTGCCCTCCTGTTCTACTTCCACAGAATCTGTCATCTGAGGACAGAGAGGAGAAATTCTCTGCTGCTGTTGATCTGGGTGATGAATGGAAAGTCTGCGGTAAACCACAGAGGGCTGATCATAATTTGGGTCAGGGTGACAGTCAATGGAGAGCGCAAATTTTGCCAAACGAGAATTTGGGATCCAACTTTCCCTATAAGCTCAGAGTCTCTGTGCGGCACGTGTATTCGAAGCTGAGAGCAGCAGTCACCTCTCATACATAAAGCCAGAACATATCAAACACAACAAAACATCCAAGTGTTCTGCATCATATTTCACTCATCAGTCTAACTGAGAGTACAGAGCTGTATCTCACAGGTTTCCTCTTCAACGGGCAATGTGTAATGGCCATATTGATTAAGTTGCCCTAGGAACTAAATATCCAGAGAACCTTATTCACAAACCAATTCAGGAACCAACCTGAGAGCATTAGCTCAACTGAAAACACTGATTGGCTCACAAATTAGATCAATAATGGATTAAATTAACTAACTTTCCTACTATAATGACACCAACTTTTCATTAAGCCACCTTTGCTTGTTCACCATGAGCAAAACGAATGACACCGAGGCCCCAGCGTGTGCTTTCTGATAACACGCTGGCATACCAGAATCAGAGGTGTGGTGTAAAATAGAGCAGAGTCGTGGCGTCCCGTGTGGAGTGCTCCACAATACTGGATTCCCCTCTCACGCAGACACTGATTGAGTCCCTGTCGCCGCCTCTGGCTTAAACGTGCCGCAACAGTGTCTGCCTATTCCATCTCCTTACCTTTCACACAGGACACAGAAAATAGGCACAACAGTCTCACACTGAACACACCATATGGAAGAGGTGAGTGTTAGCATGAATCCTCGCTTCCGCTTTAAATTAATCGGTGGTTGAGGCAGTAAAGCTTTGGTACAAACTATAAAGCAGCATCAAAACTATCTTGTAACCAAAGCGAGCACTGAGTGCCTGATGGCATTTCTAATATAATTTACCCATTCTGTGACTTAAAAAGCTCCTCAATAATAGGTTCTCCAGTGTTTAGCTATTTAATGTATTTAATGTCATTTTACAGCTACTTGGTGCATATTTCTCTGCAAAACCCACAAGAAAAAGTTGCTTTTGTAGAGAAGCATGAATTACATATCAAAGAATGTCTATGCTGCTATTATGAATATACATAAAAGTTAGCTTTGGTATTTGTAACAGTACTAGTACCATTTTCTTTGCCTATCCACGTACATGTGGATGAATCTGAAGACATTGAATATCAGTTTCAACGCTTTGAGAGCTTTGAAGTCCAACTAATATTTCCTGTCATTGATAAACACAATTTTACTGTGGTAAGGAATTTTTAACAAGGTAAAGTCAGGCCTCGACTCTCGATTCAGTTGTGTGATCAGAAACACTTAAAGTATTCCCTTTTTGCCCACAGCACAACAGATAGACAGAGAGTTATTAACGCTATTAAACTAAGCTCAACCAACTCCTGGATATACTAAGATTTCTGGTTTCCACAGCTTGCTTCATTCATGCAGTTTTGCATTCAAACCTATAACTTAAAACTTTAAATCCAGAAGGAAATACGGTTGCTGTTTGAACAAGCTGATATGAAGCAATGAAAGATGACTGCTTACATGAAAAAAGACCATTTTAGGATTCTTTTAAATCTACAAGTCATCTTAAGATGACTGCTTATAAAATAGTTATGCATTTAAAGATTGAATCATCTGTTTGTTAAATATTGAATGGTGAGTTTAACAGAGCAAAAAGTGTTCCAAATGAACACTTGCAGAAATGTTTGACATTTTATTAACCCCTCAGATAGCGATACAACAGCTTCTCACGAGTCAGTCGAATGAAGACAAGTACAGAGACAAATTGCAGTATGTTGCAGCATCAAAAGTTTAAGATGTTTCTCTAATGACCATCTCAAGCAATTAGGTTTTAATAAGGTTTTCTATTATCAAATGCCGGCTGCCGTCATCAAAACAAAAATGTACCAGAGGCTGTTTGAGTCCCTTTCTACCGTTTGCTGACTGTTATTTAAATAAACAGCTTATAGTAGTAACACTCTCAGGAGATGATCTACATTCATAATCACATCTCTCCTCACAGACAAATGTGATTTTTTTTTTTACCAAAAGTCAGTTAAAAAAAAAAAAAGACTTATTTTCTCAAAAGTATTGGGTAACATTATACTGTACTAGTACTCTACGATTAAAAAAGGCATTTCAAGTAGTAACTTTCAAGACTGCATTCTGATTGTGTATCTGTCATGTCCTGTGAGTGGGTGGGAGTGGGAATGGGAATGGGAATGTGAATGTTGTGTTTTCCTCACTGGACTTTCTGAGAGTATCCTACCTACAGTACAGAGATTTTTCTGTTCATCAGCAAATCATCAACCAAATCGGTTGTTCTTAATTCAAAGTTTCTCAGATGAAAAACACAGTAATTAAATATTTGATTGCAAATTATTACGAGAAAGTAAGTAGCAATATTTAAATAATAAAAAGATATTAGAAAAATCAAGTTCATGTTATGTACATCTCATAGTCATATAATCATCATATAGTCATATAATGAAAATAAAGGCATTCTATTATAGTTGAAAAGACGATTCACAGTTTTAAGCCACAAAAGTTACTTAACTTTTAATTTAATGAGATTTGTTTTCACATGTAGACACAAAAACCGGTGTGTCGTCACCATCTTTCTCTGCCACTCCAGGAAATTCCAAATAATATTGAACTTTTTGCCATTTAATCATGATTTCCAATCTTAAACTTTGCTTAATTAGTATTACTTTAATATCTGAATTGTGGAAGCAGTTTAGACATTAAATTGGAGCAATATCACTTGGTGTCATATCAGGAAAACAGAAATATTTCCAAGAAAATATTAAAACATCAAACTAATTTACACTTTGATGATGGAGAAGCCTTGTAACAAAACACCTGCTTTAAAATAAATAAATTAGACATTTTTCTGAAAATCAAACAAAGTACATCTTCTTTTGCACAAGTCAACCACCAAGAAGCATTCTCAGGAGTTCACCCAGACCACAGCCTGGCCAACACAAACACAGCTAAACTAACAGGAGGTCCACAGCAGGCTGTGTGAAGCTGCCTCCATCCTGCACAGCCATAATCAACACTCCACGGCTCAAAAAAAAGAAATAAATAAATCACTCGTTAAGCTACTACTTCACAGAAACACACACACTTTCTCAGGGTGGGTCCTGATCACCTCACTGCCCTCCAGACTGAACAACCCCCTCCCTTCCACCACCACCCTTCTTCTCTCTTCTCTATGTGCTCATTACCTTAATTGATGTGTAACCCATAGATCAGCAGCTGATGATGGCTCAATTAAGAGCTTGCTGGTGGACGGGGATTAACCCTGTGAAGGTAAGGGAGTTAGTTGCCTTGCAGTTACAGCTTTTTGTGCACCCTGATCTTTCACTTTGGCCTTAAGGGTCAAATCAGAGAGGCTGTGTAGGCAAATACTTACAAGCTACACGAGGAAATAATTACACTATGAACATCAGGGACTTTTTACCAGCCACAATAACAAAGCCAGTATTATTTTCATCTTGTAAGTCTGTGTACATTTGTCTTCATTGCCAAATGCGGTGCTGGAGGTGATTTGAATATTTGGCAGGTGTTTATATGTTTGTATGTCTGCACAGAGACTTTGTCTGCATGTGCGAATGGCTCCAGAAGTTGTGTGGCCAAGGGGCGCACACCTGTCTGCTCGTCAACAAGCTTTGGAGACATGTTAGTTTGAGAAGCATGCAAGATGTAAAAGATTTAAAGTATTTCAAGATATCAATGATAACAGACTGTTATCATTAATACAGATTAAATAAATGCTCATATGTCCAACACAATCTCCACAGATCAAAGACTATCTTCAAATGTTCAAATGCTGTTTGTCTTTTATTATTTAAGCAGTCTATATCGCACCAGCTTACATGATTGTGATTTTATTTCGGCAGTTAACAAGAAGAGAGCACTGCTGAAACTGCGCTTTTCCCCTTTCTGTCCTAAACTTCCCATTTTGCCTCCTTTAAAATCACTCATCCAGGAATTGGTTAGTCGGCTCAGTGAAAACAAGATCTAAATAAAGGTTGTTTGCATATCCTTATGAGTATAGCCGTAGTCCACAAAGAGCTGGTAACCAAACCTCACAATTCATGTTTACTCATTCAAACCAGAGTCATAAAAACCACATAAACAAGTCGCTACATTACAGGATGCACAATGTTTTTATGCGATGCTGTTACCATTTCTTAGATTACTTGTATCGAATTGTCGGAGGCTCTTAACAAAAAAGCCACCTGAGGTCACAGACATGAAAACACAGCAACAAAGACGAATCCGTTTATGTCTACAAGATATTTCATGTCTTAAAATGTTCTATTTTCATGCCAATAAAATATCTCAAGAATTTTGGAAACATCTTTTTTTTTTTTTTGGCACATTTTATAAGATCGATGGTGTTCTCACTTCACGGAGCTCCTGGGACAATGATATTCCATGCCATGTGGTAAACCAGGAGGAAATATCCCAAATTCCAAGTCAATGTTTCAAACATTTTAAGGAAAACTAAGGTGGATGTTGGTCGCCAGGGTTTAATGACTAGTGTACAAAAAAAAAGGAGCAAAGGATAATCATAAGCTGGACGAATGATCAGATGTCTTCTCTTTTTTTCCCCCTCCAAGTGTTCCCAGCTGGTATGAAAACAAAAGCTGGTAAATTACAGCACAGCTCAGAGCCGAGCAGGTTCGTGCTTTGCCAAAAATGCATTTCAGATCTCGCTGATATCTTATATCACCAGCAGTTCTCGTCAAGAGACATAACACTTTATGGAAAGATTGTTTAAATTAAAATGTTGGCATAACTGAATCCCTGATTGCAACTACTTACTTTTACCGTTTGTCCTGCTAATTGCTTTTTTATAATGTTGAGAAATACAGAAATGTTCATTTGATAATTATCTGCTGTTCAAACTCTTTGTTAGTTGAGCTTAAAGGCTGTTTTCTAGACCATGAAAATAGCAGTTTGACAAAAACTCTCTCAGGTCTGCTTAGTTTTTCCAGTGCTTTCAGCCACATCCTGTGGATGTCATTAGCAGACAGGATATGTCCCGCCTTAAAATAAGAAGTTATTTTGGCTTTTTGTCGTCTACTTAAAATTGGTGTTAAAACAATTTAAACTTTTGTTGTAGATTTTGACTGATCAGCACCTTTAACACCACCTACTACCACTACAATGTATTTCAATTATCGACGCTGGCCGGAATAGTTAAATTAATTTTTACAGTGCTTAGTGCGAGTAATAAACTCTAGTCGTGTAACATTATTCGACAAGTTGCATTTATTATCTTTTGCTTGCAATCTGAGCAAGTATGACTGAAAATAAGTCAAATCCAAAAACCTAACACACTGAACTCTCCCACTCTGGCCCTGGCCAAAGACAACGAGCAGCAGTTGTGATCAGCTGCACCAGGAGGGGCGAACCTCGCCTGGTTTGGTTCTTCCACCACACGTGGGGCTTCTCCGGCTGCAAGCACAGAAGGGAGGCCATTTTGAAACCACAGCAGGAGGAGAGTGGATTGCGAGGTGAGGCTTGCTGCTGCTACTTCTCACATTAAAAGGCTGATGGTCTCCTCTTGGTACAAAAACACCTTTGGCTTTAAGTTCCATTAACAGAGAGGGAGTGAGGACATTTTTTTTCCCTCTTTCAATATGCCAGGGTAAAGCATTGCCCTGCAATGATTGAATCATGGCCATAATAGCAGAAGGCAGAAGCCTGCTGTGCGGCTGAGTTCTTCCTGTTCTCCTTGCTCAGCGTGGGAACAGCCGTGGATAAAATCTGCCCTGGAATCAGCACACAAAAGAGGCCATGAAAGCAACAGGACCAGAGCACGTAGTAATTGCTCCTTTCTGCTGAAATGCTCCGTCAGTTTGAAAAGGAGCGTGGCTTGTGGTGCAAGGCTTTCAGTTTGACAACGGTGACGGGGTGACGCTTATCTAACCCAACCCGCAAGAAAGGTTTTTGTGCCATCGTGGGATGAGAGCGTGGGTCAGCTGAAGGGAAAACACATATCCAGCACAGATGCTTTAGTAGTAGCACACAAGGCTAAGTCGGAGTTGAAAAGGTAAACAGGCAAATCAATGAGGTGGCAGGTGAATCGCCCTGCACGACGTGGCAGCTACAGAAGCTCAGCTCGCTTCTATTCACCAACTTTCTGATTTCCTTTCTGTCCAGTTTCCTTGGTGCTGAAATATAAAAACAAGCTTTTTAAGTTCCACAGCATGCTGATGTAATTTTCTGCTCTCGCTAGCTAATGTGGCCTTGGCATCAGCAGTGATTAAAGCCCATCAATACCCAGCCCAGCCAACAAACAAATTGATTAATGAAAATTAGACCTCAGACTTGGTTCCACTATGAAAGTCAGGAAGGTCTTGACTAATGGAGAGCTTTGGAAAATCTGTCAGGGAACAAATGCTCCGCTGCTCACTTGTTCTTCAGTTTAATTCACATCTCTGGTACAGTGTCTCAGCCTTCATTATCTCGACCTGAGAAAGACGTGTTGTGATTTGGTAACATTTTATCAAACCTACAGCTTTCTTAACCAGCATAACCGCCTAAATTTAAGAAAACAAACTTGCAATGAAGTCCATTAGTACTTGGTGGCGTTTTCAGTCGCGTCACACGACATTTCTTGGTAAATAGAAGATTTTTTCCCCCCAAGCACTTAAAGGATGGTTTACCCACGCCTGCTTCTGCAGTTCAGAGCCAGTATGGCTCCTTAAAGCGCTCAGAAAAAAAGGAACAATTTTAATTTCCACGTGAAGATTAAGTGCATGATTAGGAGTGGGACAAAATATTGTTAAGGCAATTCATCCTATCACTGCCCAAATGAATGGCAGAAAGTGGTGATAGTAAATCAGAGAGCTAATTAACTCACTCAAATGCAACAATCTACACAAACACCAAAATGAATGATTAACTAGAGAATTTTATTCTTTCTTCAGTTAGATACAGTGATGTATCAAAGATGATTGTTGGAAGTGTTTTAGCCGCCCCACAGAGTCAACACAACATCTCTCAGTGACTCGGTCTCAGGTGATCAAGTTTTAATTGGTCAGTTGGTCATGAAAAATGCAATTTCCTCAGGAAGTGGCCAGATTCAGTCCGTTATACATTCGTGCTGTTATAACAGGCTGGTCCATGTGGTAATTACATGACAGGCAGGTCTGTCATCAACCTTTAACATTCCTTATGATTTTTCAAATATGTAATCAGCCTAGCATTAGTCACTCGGCACAGTGATAAAAAGGTTACTGCTGACTATTTCAACACATACTCATTACTGTTTGTGCCAGTGTCATTAGCAGGTGTCTCGCTTCATGCATGCACTTGTTATAGAATTACAATTTAAAGGCTTGTTATGCTTGTGCTTTATTTCTACATGTCCAAGAGCTCAGAAAGAATGTTATTATTAGGCGAATCATTACAAAGCATTTTCTGATGTGGCCAATATACATATATAAATATATATGGAGCTGTGGAGAGCTGGAACGGTCAGTGTTGAGTACTAAATAACGAAACACCTGTGTGGTAGTCCATCAATGTGCCAGCAATCACAAGTTGTTGGATTGACAGTGGCAGGTTGGAGAGTTTTAACACATCGGCCAACCCCGGCCCTAATATGAACTAATTAGCTGACTAAATTCAAATTAAATTAATGAATAACTCAGCCAGTTCAGTCATCTATCATCAAAACATGTGCATCTCACAGCTTCTCCAAAGGGAGGATTTGCAGCTTCTCGTATAGTAAATTAAATTAACAAATTAAGTTATTATTGGCCCAATTCACAATTTTCAAACAGAAAAGTTTAATGAAGTACAAATGACAATCAGCAGCCTCAGCATTAATCCAGTTGCATTTAAGGACGCATCCTATGGAGATCTCAAACTGAATTTTCAAATGCTGTACACACACACGAAACGACAGGGCTGTGCGTTCAGACGCGCTCAGCTCCTCCATCGTGCCTCTGACGGACGCTGACGATCCCTGTAATGTTTGGAGAACGCGACGGCTGGCTGCCTGTGTTTGCAGTTCAGCAGGAAGCTGCACCAGGAGAGAATGATTGTACTTCCTCAAATTTGCAGAAGCAAAGGGGGCGGAGTGGGGGGGGGGCACCCCTCACCCCCCTCCCCAAACTGTGTTTTGACTGCAGCCAACAGAGCGCACGATAGGAGCACATGGTTGAACTCTGGCGCGGAAAACCAAGTTTTATTTTTTTCCAGAATCTCAACTCTGGATTTGGATTCAGCGAAATTAACTCCAAGATGATACATCTGAACTATGAAAACCATCTCCTTGAGTTCTGTCCAAGCTCAGATGGTTTTTGTGAATGAGAGCTGTGCGGAGCTTTGCAGGACGTCACGGTTGTCAAGGACACAAAAGCCCATTACTACAGTTGAGCCCGTAAGTTATCTGAAGCTTAAGCCTCTTTTCACTGAACAAGTCCTGCTACAATATTTTGTCCAATTTATGGATTGTATTCCTGTATGGCCACACAAGTGGAGGGAAGAGGCCTCCTGGGATTTAGAAAGTCTAGTAGGAGCATACTGCACACCTAAGAACAGCTATTTTACCTTCCTTCAGAAGGTGCGCAAGAAGCACAGCAGTGGAACAAACGTCTGAAGGAGATGCTGATGTTTTAAATAGGCCTTTGATAATGTCAGAATCAAGATTACAGCCAGCAGAGTCACACCTCACAATCTCTCATGGAAAGAAAAGATAACAGTGATAAGGTGATGCATTAGCAAGGGGGTAATCACTGCTTGGGCATCTTGATAGTGTCAGAAACCATAAAGCATTTTAGTCTGCCCAACTTCAGATTCTGCTTAAATATCTTAAAAGAAAAAAAAAAGAACTGGCTTTCATGTTTATAGTGCAAACGCTAAGGTAGAGGGTGGCATGTGATGCAGGTCCTGCACTGGAGATGTGCAGTTACACCCAAACCCGTGGCCACCTTCATCTCCTTGTCCATTGGGTAAGATTTGAACTGCACTAGAGAGCTAAACTGCAGTACTGGCAGCTTCAAACAGCAGCAAAATTTCAAACTGCTATGACTTTTAAGATGTTAGACCAAAGGAAAGCAGAGGGAGGACCAAAGAAGAAGATCTGATGTTGGCAAGTCCACTTTTCTGGATGAAGTTCAGACTCTGTTTTGAAGACTGATTTCACTTGAGAACAGTAATTTGTTACTTCTTGGAACATAACGTTCATTTTTTTTGATTCACTGGGTAAGACGTGTTCATCTTAAGATTAAAAAACTAAAATCGATATTGCATCTTAGTAAGTTAAGTCTTCAGTGAATATTAACAGTTTTTGGTGTTTCTAGCGTTCTAATTTGATGCTATTTGAAATGTGCAATTTAGTTGCATTTCTTGATACATCTGTGATTGAAGTAAGGTTGTGGACTCAGATCCAAAGACGAATTATTGATTTACTGCCCACACCAGCAGTCAGTTCTGCCCTCCATCTCCATATTACCTGCCTTATCGGGACAAACACTCATCTGTGGTGTAAGCTTCTAAGGCGAACATGCCCTACTGACAAAGACTCAGAGAGAACACCTAATCTGCTCTCCTCTGATTGCTGCAACGCTCACCAGCTATACTCAGCACCCTCACCTGGACTGGCTCCCTTGAGAGTCACTGACACCTTTTTGGTTAACCCGGACTTTACCTGCAGGCATCGTTGAGCCGTTCATCTGTCAGTATTGCGGCACATTCCTCTGCTGCACTAGATAATGATGTAATATAGATAACTGTTCCTCCTGCCTCCTGACATGCCAGACTTCCCTCTAGGGACATATTCGCTTTGTCTTGCTGCCCTCTAATCCCAGTCACCTGCCTGCGAGATGCTGCGCACCAATGTGTGTGGAAAAAAAGAAGGCAGAGGGGGCCATTCTGATTTCAAGCAAAACTCAAAGCTGACTTGACAGGAGCTTTATTTTGGTTTATTGATGCCATCATTACGGGCTGCTTCCACGAGTAAAATGGTTTCCGGGTTTGAGGGGGAAATTAGAAGTTTGATGGCACTCTCTCCCGGGAGAGAAGCAATTACGCACAGCAATGAGAGCACAATTGTCGGAAATGGGCTCATGAAAGAGACATAAAATAATTCAACAGCCACGATAGCTTAAAGGATATGAGGAAAGGAGTTCAATATGGTTTTGATAAAGAAATTATTTCACCAATCACCACAGTTTTCCTAGGGCCAAAACTGTGCTCGTCTCTCTCTTTATCTGCCCACTTTCTCTGCAATGTAAACCTGTCATTTACGAAATTGATGGCGCAATTAAAGTTGCCAATAAACTAAACATGCGTTTTTTCCCTGAAATGAAATGGCTTTGGAGAAATGAAGAGAAATCACGTCCAAACCCGGCTGAGACTCGTCGTAAATCGTTTCTGACAGCTCTTAATGGGGTGTTATTACTGTTGCGCACAAACCCACCAGCTGAGAGATGCTGTTTACCGAAGGTCTGAGGCGAACGCGCAGTCAGAAGTGAGCTCTGACTGTGGCACTGATGTTAACTTAGCAAACTACACGAAGCGCTGTTTTCTTGATGCAAACACTGACAGGCAAGACACTTGGAGGTTTTCGCGAGCAACGTGCACATCCTCCTCGGAGTTACCGCAAACACTGTGGCAGTTTTCAACTCCGACACAAACATGCAAACACCTTAACAACAACACGGCGTCTGGACACGCAGTTGTCAGAACTGCCCAAACACAGGAAGAGGCAGAAAAATGAGGCAAACGTGAAATGCGGACACAAGCTGGTAAAGAGTGACTTACCCGGGCAGTATCCACATCTGTTGGATGAGACGGGAGATTCAAAGGTTACACTTTGTTGCATTGAAAGCGTACAGGGGGTTTTGACGAAGATGAATTCTCCGCCGAGCGCGGTGGACTACCAATTAAAATAATTCTTCCTACTTGATGTACAATGTAACTATTTAGTTATGGCAAATGGTGCCTAATCTATCCTGAGTGGCATTGCTTTAAGATTGACAGGTTCACGGCCAATGGACGCCAGCTGTCCGCGGTGCCTCGACCAATGAAATGATCGGTGCGGAGTTGCTGGAAGGTGAGCTGAGAAGTAGGAAGGGCTGATGGCGACATCATGTGTTAAGAGTTTATATCCCTCCGCTTGTCATGTTTTCAGAGCGAAGCCACTCGCGCTGCTTGTTATTGTGGGCTACATTAACCGGAAAATTGGAGTTTACGCGATTTAAGCATAGTTTTGATTTTTTTGTGTTTCTTACTTTTCTTGTTTGGGGGTTTCCCCCTTTCCGAAACCTCCCACCACTCAAGAGGATTACGTATAGTTTTGGGGGAAAATAAATAAACACAAACGTTTTAAATGACCGAGTGTCTCCTAGAGTAAATGTCTAAGTTGTACATTTGCCTACAAAACACCGTCTCCTTTGAATATCCACTCCCTGCCTTAACCTTAAGTTAGAGCCTTTCTCTGCTTTTTATTTTCAGTTAGTCCTATGCTAGATGTTGAAGTTGAGTAATTTAAAAAATTACCATTGGATTTCCGGTGAAAAAGTAGTACTTGTACTGAGTGTCGATGGAGTGGGGTTCAGTAAGTTTCCGCCGCCCTACTTTATTCGTTGTTGGCGGAGGAACACGATGTTTACAGTGGGGACATAGTGACGTTACCTTGACACATGCAGTCAGTTGGCGGTTGACAGAGCCGCGGGAGCAGCACCTGTACGAAAATTACTTTCGCACCTTCCCGAGGAGACTTCGTTTTCTCCGTTTTACAGCCTCTGAACGTTTCCCGTGTCAACGGTGTGTGCGTTAGACCACGTCACGTTACGTCAGTAGGGTGCAAATGGCTAGGCTGTGAGAAGTAGGCTAATAAGGGTCGTGCATGAGAAAACATTCCTGCTCTGAAAGGTGACGTCAGAGTCCCCGCAAAGTTAGTTCAGGTTGTCAGTAACTTTTTAACATTCGTAAAATTATAAAATTTAATAGTCCAACTTGGAGAAGTTAAACAGAAATTAGCTTTTGTTTAGCAAATATTTAGTTTACGATTTTTTTGTGTCATATCTTCAAATGAAAAATCTGCAAAAAAAAAAAAAAAAAGAAGAGTAAACCAAGAAGAAAGACAAAAAAGAAAATAAAAAGTAAAAACGTAGAAATAAAA
>VOQJ01014667.1:0-11238 GCA_015052665.1 Apistogramma diplotaenia
TAACAAGATAAGATCTTTATCTTTATTGTCCATCCATCCATCCATCCATCCATCCACCCATCCACCCACCCATCCATCCATCCATCCATCCATCCATCCATCCATCCATCCATCCATCCATCCATCCGTTCTCGTCCGCTTATCTTGTTCATGATTGCGGGGGGCTGGAGCTTATCCTAGCTGACATATAGGGTGAGAGGCAGGGTACACCCTGTACAGATCTTTATTGTTAATAAAAAAAGAATAGACCTAAACTGCACTTGTGCTTTAAAAATCAGTGACTTCAATGTTTTAACGTGAGCTTTTATGTCTGCGTGCATAAACCTGAATGCTGATTTAGCCCGACACTCCTTTTTTGAAGGGTAAGAAACAGCCAGGAAGCCTGCAAACCAGCGTGACCTTAACACAAGCAAAGAATGTAATCAGTAAAAATAATTATTGGCTGTTTTCTTATTAATAGTTTCTTTTTTATCATCAGAGGTCATTGGTGATTTACAACATTTATCTGCCATAAGAGGTGTTTTCTGCTCATACTGATCAAAGTACAGCATAGGCTGATTTGGTTACATAATGCGTAATAATGTCAGCTGTACATTTCTGTGCAAACCACAATGTCAGACTTTGACATCAGAAGCCTTTGCGAGGGGTTTTCAGCTTTGAGGGCTGTAAACGACTAAACTGTCATGACTTTCGTAAAGCATTTTGCAACTGAGTTGTTTCATCACATGAGATGTGAATCAGTTTGTGATGACGTTGGTTTTCTTTGTTTAAGCAACCATATTTTTCCTGGCCCACAACAGTAATGTGACACTGTGTCAATTTAACGGCAAAGTTTAATGCAAATTCAAGCTATATATATATATTTAAACAGGTCTTGGTTGACTTCTTCTTGTGGTTTCTCTGAGACTGACTGTAGTCTGCAGCCTGCTGCTGCCTCTCTGTGGCCGCCTGCTGTGGCTCTGTTCTGCTTGTGGATAGTGGAACAAAGGATTTTCCTTTTTACCCTTTCGGCAGTTTTTTTCCCCTTTTTTTGCAATGTAACATGTAAATGAGTTTTCAGCACAACTGTCTGGGTGTATCTCAGTCCATCAGTCAGTCAGAGTGCAATCATGGTCACAATGGTTACCACTTTTCCTTACAGTCTATCTTGACACATGCTAGTTATCAAGTCTTTTTATGTTGATACTTCAGCACACTTTGTCTGCCTTTAAAGTCAGCTACCTTCTGGAGCAACCAGAGAATTTGAGCCAGCGTTCCATCCAGCACTTTTCTGTACATATCCAGGACCAGACCATCGATATACAAGAAATACCACAAATTCCATTTTTGTGGTTATAAATATGAAAAATTTGTTTGGTATTTTTAACACCAAACATCTTGTGGTTTTTCTGAGACTGGTCTTTCTTTCTAGTCAATTATGACTATATAATTAGCAGTGGTGATAGCAGGTCATGTTCATCATTATCATGATGATGTGTATGTATGCATTTTTTATGTATATTTTCCCATTAACATACATAAGAAGCAATAACCAGTACATTGAAACAGCCTTAATGGTTGTTCCTGATTGTGATCAGGACCACATGTTGCCTTTCAAGGACGCACACACACACACGCACACACACAAATGTGAAACCAAAACCAGATACTTTACACTATGTGGTTGATGCATACAGCAAAATATTGACTGGATACTAATAAAAAAAGAGGTGGAGACTGCCCTCTAGTGGTGGAAAGAGTCACACACAGGTTGTCTGGACTGTGACGTAGCACTCTGCAGACTTGATGAGATGCCATTGTTGCTTAACTTGTACATTCCAAACGCTCAGAATGAATCTAAATCTTCATCCAGATCGGTTTCTTCGATATTACTTTGCTGTTGTTTTGATGACCAACACAGAATCCTAAAACAGCAAAAAATAAATTTAAAAAAAGCTCACCTATGCGCCCTGGGGCGCCATGTATTTATATGACAGGTGTACATTTCTAAGCGCCTTTGCTGTTAAAATCTGTTAATGCTGATACTGTGCAAATAATAGTTCTGTTTTACCCCAGGGAGAGAAACAGCAGCAGCAGTAAAGTGGTTAAACAGGCGGCGAGACGCAGTGACAATGAGGCGAGGAAGGAGTGAGGAGAGTCACCAGATGCAGGGAATAACTGCCCTCCTGGGAGAAGAGACAGGTCAAATATCTCCTGCAGCTCTGTGTGGCCCGCCACAAGCTGGGGGGTCACTAAGACAGACACAAAGAGATGAAGAGAGGGAATATAGAGGCGAATTGAACCAGTGAAAAATAATGATGAAGGAAGGGAAGTGCTCAGTTTGTCTAGAACATTTCTTGCTTTATAGGAGTTTCCTCCAATGCTTCTGTATACCAAACCAAAAAACGATGAAAAAAATATTATGAAAAACAATTCTATAATTATTATTCAGGAGGTAAGAAACACGTGTGCTGGTAGTTTAATATACCATATGCATTTTACACATGCAAAAATGTATGAAAATGCATAACTTTACAAATTGATAGATAAATTCATATAGTCAAACAATCATCGTCTACACTCCCACTTAGCTCCAGTTTTAGGGAAAAGAAAACCTGTGCACAGGGAAAATGTGTTTCATTTTACCTACATAATATGATTTCAACATTTTAACATATTTTTTCACATTTCTTTGACAACTTTGATAACAAAGCCAGACACTAACCAGGTCTAATTTATTGTCCCATGAGAACAATTTGGCCGAAAAAGCAAAGTAATTCAAACTGGACATGCTAGCCTTTAGATTGGGTAATATATCTCTCTCCTGTTTTCATGCAGGGCACTTCCTCTTAACGCCAAACAGCCAGCGCCTGCTGCTGCAGGTTGTGTCCTTAGTAACTGCATTAGGATACATGCAGCAGCATGTCCTCTAGACCATTTTTCCACGAATGTTCTGATTATCAGAGACTTTATTTGGAGGCTCTCTTACTGGCTGTGGAAATAATGTTTCGAAGTCTTGAGTTTTTTATAATTACAATTTTATTTAACTGGATTTAAACATGTATGGAAAACAGGGTGTGAGAGGCTTTTCAACAGATCAACAGTCCAAAGCCTTTAATCCCCCTTTTTCTTCACAGTAGTCATTAGTGTGCCATATTTACAATGTAGGTTGGTTGACCAATGTAAAGAAAAATAAAAAGAAGTTGTTTTTTTTTTCTAGAAAGCAAAAGAAAATAGCTAGCATTTCCAATTTAAAGACTAGAATCTAAAACTAAATCAAACTTCTAACTTCATTTCTGTAACAGGCTAAACCTGATTGCAAATGAAGATCAGCACATTCCTGAAATATCAGACAGACCCCCCCCCAATACCACATTTGGCACAATTCCCCTGGAACCTGAACACAAAGAAGAGCCCATAAGTCCTGGACTCAGTCTAAACTAGATGGATGCCAAGTGCAGTCTGCAGGAGAGGTGAGAAAATAAATTAATCCGATTCGAAGCTTAAAACCAGCATTTTCAATCAGGCTTTATTTAGGATTTCATGAGTAATATGACAGCAATACGTGCACATCACAGCTAAGTCTAAAGCTCTGTGCAGTTTATTTAGAGGTCACAGACAAAGGGTAGCTAGCTTTATTAGCAAGATGCACGGGTAATTCAGTGATTTTCTATAGGATGCTAATTTTAGATGGAGAAGGTTTTGAATAAAATGTGCTTACTGGTGAGACTTATTATTCAACTACTGAGAGTCTTTCAGTGAAATCAAAAGGTGAGCGAGACAGTCACAGTACTTCTAATTCACTATTTGAAGGGGTGTGTTAAAGAAAAGCAGAAGCATCAAAGAGGGAAAACATGGCACTCAAAAACATACAGGATTGAAATTTGCTGTAGAAAATCTGACCAGCGATGGTGTACGTGTGCTCTGAAATTATAGTTAATTTAGAAAATGCTGAAAAATATGAAAGAGATTTGCCCTGTAAAAATGCAGTGTACCATCAAAAACATTTCTAAGCTGCTAAGTACGAGTTTATTATTAGGTTAGTGTCCAAACTTCCGACTGCTGCTGTAAATGATTTTCCTTTAAATATGAAGGAGCCTCCATTTCTCTCCCACTGATCAATTACAATTTCCAGAGGTCCTTGAAAATGGTATATATTACCTGAGATATAGTAGTATACTCTGACAATGGAGAGCTGGCCTGAGTAAATCTCACACTGGTAGGTGCCCTGATGCCACAAATTCACTGAAGGGATGGAGTAGAGCCTGTCCACTCCCACAGTCACTTCTTTAAACTGATCCATTTGCTGGGTTTTAACCTGAAGGATTAAAACACTCTTCAGTTTTTGTCTGCTTTGCTCAGACAGATTTTGTTGGACTGCATAAATTAAGTGTTAAAATAACAGTTCAACATGTTATTTTACAACTGTTCTTACAAGAAATCGCTACACTGTTCGTATAGACATGAATCTGGAAATTTTTTAGGCAAATCAACAAAGCTAAACACTGCAAAAACCTGTTAACTGGAGACATTTTTGAGGCAGTGGGTCAGAGGAGCCACAGCAGATGTTTTCACATGCATCTTCAAGCTAAACTCTCTTCTGACTCCAGCCTCATATTTCTTAGACATAAAATCATATTGCTCATTTTGTGTAACTCTCTTCGAGAAAGCTAGGATGTGTAGTTTGCAAAATGTTGAACTGTTACTTTTAACAGTGGCAGTGACCCTGAATGATTCACCATATGCTGAGCGTACCTCCTTTGCGAACCTCCAGATCACTTCAATATCACTTGGCAAGGCAAATGGCACAGCGCACCACATTCGAATCTTGCTGTTTTCCATAACTTTAATTTCTTCCACTGAAATAAACATATAGCCACCCACATGCACATAGGCAAATGCACACACTCAGATAACATTCACATAGGGGCAGCTCTCGCAGTCTGAGCCCTCCTTAATGATAATACTTAAGCCCAGTCTCTGAGGAGTGGAGTAAAAGTGATGATATGCTAAAGAGTGGCTGTGCTGTAAAGGCTTGATACGAATACCATGTGTGTGGGAGTCAACTGTCACCTTGCATAAAGAAGCCAAGGACTTAAAGAGTATCTTGGGGGTTCTGTGCAAAAGATATAATGTGTGGAAATAAAACCTTTCCTCTGTCTCTTTTTTCAAATCCTCACTTTTTGCTAAGAGCATTTCAAGGATCAAAAGCAGAGTATTTCAAGGATCAAGAGCGGCTGCTTATGGAGGTGAAAATATAGTTATTTAAGGATATGTCAAATGTGGATTAATACATATTTTTTTTCTCAGTTGAAAATTGTGACATAACAGAATCAGTAATCCGACGTGCTAGAGTATAATACGACTATCAATACTCACCTGGACAGTCGAGAGGGAATTCACAGGAGTCGTACTGGCAAGTGATACAGTTGTATACCGCACCTGTACTCTGAAAACCTGATGGTTGCATGAAACTGATGCTGATATGTTCATGACAATATTATTTTGTTTATAGAAGCAATTATTGTTATATTGTAGAGACAAAAAAATGAAGACCAACCACATGGGGGGACACATCCGGAGACTGTGAAGAGAAGGAACTTAGATGAACAAATATTACTGAGACAGCATCCAGAAGTGAAAGTCAGTTTGAACTAACCACTTCCTGGATCCTTCACAATATTTGAGAAATGTAGCTAGTATCTTGCAGAGATTACAGTGAGGTGTAATGACTTAGTATAGGTTATTATGGCCGAACGATGGAGGAAAAGGACGGAGTCCGTGGCTCACCTCTAGGCAGTTTGGAGGCAGCTGAGATGAAATTGTCTGCTGCTGTCTGCAACCTTTGCTCATACACAGTGTCTGATAGATGGCGAGGAGGAGGAGGAGGAAGACAGAAATATTTAGCTCAGTGCATACTGGGGAATTGTGTGGCTGGGGGCGTCGTTTTTTAAATCTAATTTCTAACTCCTCTTCTTTTCTGACCTCACTTAACAATTTTTTGACTCATTGATTGATATGGTTACAGAGACTACTTGAACAAGTGTTTCACTACCGTTATTCAGCTTTTGGTCAAACTCTTTCACCAGCGGCAGGATCTCTGCATCCAGAATTTCCTTTAGCTGGATGTCATAGCCTTTACCTGCAGAAATAAAAACATCACACAGATCTTTACATGCTGTTGCAAATTATTTTCAAATTTGCTCATTTTTTTTCTGAGCAGTAAAGTAACACAAAGAAAATCTTTCGCACCCACTCTACCAGCATTGATCACTGTCTTATTATTGTTGAAGATGTGGTCCAGCTTCTCGAAGCAGGTGTCAACATTTCTCACATTGTACTCGGTCAGAAGGTAACCCCAGCACAGACGAAGGCTGTCTTTCACATTAACAAAACACTGATAGCAGCTTTGAGAGGGGCACAACAGCAAGCTAACGCACCCGAGCCACAAAGCAGATGCGAACATTTTTCAACATGAGCTTTTAAAACTCAGTAAATGTTTCCCTGTAAGCTGTTTTGATTTGAATCCTCGTCTCATAGCGACCACAGATGTGGAAGTTCCATGGTGTAATTTTTGTTTTTGCCTTTTTGGGAGCTTTAAGAATAAGAGCCTTGTATTTGTGTGCACATCCCACATGAGAATAAAAGTAAAGTCTTGAAAGTATATCTTGCTCATCTTTTTTTAACATAAGAGGAGAGGATCACAGACTCCTCTCTGTATTTCCCACCATTCTATTGTCTCTAGTCCCCATTTCCTGCTGCCTCAATGCACCAGTTTTACTGCAGAGCACAGAGATGGAGCGAGCCAAGGAGGGAGGTGGCGGCAGTGAGAGGGAGAGGGGCAGATGAAGATGGAGTTAAATGTTTATGTACGTGTAGGGGATGAAGTGTGAAGGGTGCCAGCATGAAAATCCAAGACAAATGCATAATATATGATAAATGAAAGTCTAAGCGGTGGCGTGGATACGATGAGACGGGGAAAGAAAGGAGCCAAATAGGAAAAATAAAGAACAAAAGAGGGACAACAAAAATCGATGGGGTGGTGAGCACAGAGAGTGCACATTCTTGCTGATGAAGTTTAGGAAAAAAAATGTAATTGTGAAAAAAATGTGAGGAAAAACAAAAAAGAAACAAAGAAAAGACAAAAGGGGTGAGGGAGAACACACAAGTGACAGACAGAGGTAGGGAGAGAGAGCGAGAGAAAGAGGGAGCGGGACTACAAATCAAGTCGACTGCCTCATCGCATCCTGTATCCCCCACTCGTCTCCCATCCTCCTCATCCCCTCCAACAGCCCCCCCACCCCCCTTCTCCCTTGTCCCTCACTCCTGGTGCATCTCCATGGCAACCAGACAGGGTGCCTAATACATGAACTTAATATATTTCCAGTGGCAGGGTGAGCTGGGTACTAATGCATTCATCTGTCTCCACACAGACAGGCCAATCAATATTAGGCAAGAGTGTGCTCCAGGACTGCCAAAGTCAGACAGCTAGTCAGATGGCTGGACATGGAAAATCCCAAATGAATATGTGTGTGTATGTTTGAGGGCATTTAATTGTGTCTGGTGACAAGGACACTTTGATCATTTTTTTCCTGCTGCATACCCAGTGCATTTGCAAACTCACTCAGAGCTTTCAAAATGTCTGGTTGTGAGAAAATATGACTTTATGTATGTAGAAGATTTGTCACTTAAAAAAATAGAACAGGAATAAAGAATTCCCTAATCTTGGAGACTGTCTAGACAAAATTAGAGGAAAGCTGCGACACTGTATATTCAGTGCCTGCTTTTTTTATCCTTTTCTTTTTAATCATCCAATAAGAAAGTAAAAGTAAAAAGATTAACACACAGTACATTTAAAATTTTTATTAACATACAGGAATAAAAAACAAGCAACAAAACAGCAAAGTATGAAAGCTTGTACATGGTTAAAAAATGACGCCACAGATTTTCAAACGTGTCATATATGACGGGGTCACAACCCTTGGCTGTCTTCCTATTTGACCTCAATAGGGTCTATAACACAAAGCCAGCCGAAAGGGTTGGCTCCCTGAAACTGTCAGTGCAGTCGTCGTCTTCTTCAGCCTGAAACGTCTTTATTGTTGCATGATGCGTCGTCACACTAAAATGGTGTTATTCAGAACATTAAATCCAGAAGAAACAGTAAGAAAATTTGAGACTTTTGTTGCACTGAAAGTTGCTGTAGCAGAAAAACCATAGGTAGCATCAAATATACCTTCTATGAGAAAAATGTTTATCATGTCGAATATATTTAGCTAAAATGATCCCCTCCGCTACAGGATGTTGAAACTGAATGCAGCCCTGTTCCCGAGGACCTCACCTGTGACCTGCTTTGACCTCACAGGTTAAGGGTCTCAGGGACAGAGGGGCATACTGTAAAATTAAAATACACTGAGAGGGTGTAAAGATGGAGCCATTTATTGTACAAAAATGCCAATGCTGAGTTTAAATGTGTTAAAAAGAGAGAACTGCAGAGTCACTGCACCGAGACAAAGAAATGACCTCATCTGACATTTGGATTCTGCGGCACCAACCGGTCTCCTGGTTTGCTGCAGATTAGAAGCAAAGCTGATCAGTTCAATTAAAGCATAATCGGCCCATAATCGTGACAGATTTGTCCACACTTTATCCATGCTAATCTTTTGTTCTGCAGTGCATCAAATCAGATATAAAGTAACATTTTTCACAGCAGGCACACATAATCTCAGAAATGCAGCCGCTGAGAGCTCATTGTAGAGGAGACACAATTAATTTAAGGGAAACAATTAATTTTAAACTGTTGGTAAATGCCATGGGAGTTCTGAACATAATTTTTGAGCTAGCATGGACAAATTATAGTTTCCAAAAGCTTTTCTGAGACCACTGAGCTGAAGAGGATTTAAAAATAAATTAGTAGTGATTTAAGATACATTACTAGAAGTTTTACAGGCTTGAACTTAACACACGTCAAACAGACATCGAAATCTTAAAGTCGCCATAACTGGCATATAATTATTTAGATATGTAAGACACATACAAAGCAGAGAATTTGCATCGATTTTTTTTCCTTTAGTTCTCAGTACCTGTGGAGGTACGACTTAAATTTTTCGCAACTCGCTGTAAAGAAAACTGAGTTTAAAAGCACTTATATTCAGCATGAGACGTTTTCATTTCAAGGGGGCTTTCAGGGTTGACTCTCTATGAGAAATTCTTAATATTCATAGTGTCGCATTATGTTTCGTCAGTTCAGTTCTTAAAGCAAAACAACATCTGTCTTCTGACTTACCAGTAAAAGAAGGAATTAGTTTCAAAGATTCTGAAAAAGAAGAAGCAGAAGAAGAAGCAGGATACGGGCGGCATTCAAACTATCAATCCACCTGTAGATGACATAATATAATTACATTTCATAGGTAAGCTGTGACAACATCACTGTAAAACACTTCTTTTTTTTTTTTGGTGATCAAAGACAGACATGTACATCCACCCATTTTCTTCTGCTTATCTAAGAAAGAAATGTCATTGCGTATAAATACTAGAAGGCAATGCCACCCACTGGCAGACAGACAGAATGACACATACTGACTGGGGAAGACTGCATATGATATTACATTTTTCAAAAACTGGAAATATCTATTTCGTAGCTCATCTGTGAAGGAATCATTTTGCCTCCTTGTTTCAACACCTTAGCATGAATGCGAATAAAGATGCATTGTGTCCACATCACATGCTGCATCAAATTGAACTGCATTAATGTATATCAGGTATTACATCATGAATTACCTACAGGTTGACTTTATAAGCTACAGGCCTTCAGATTTTGGAAGACAGTGGTGTGATTTTGAGGTCGTCTTTGTTAACAGCTGGAGCTGGAGCAGACTACAGGGAATAGCAGAAATGAATGGAATAACAGATTTGTCTGCAGAAGGCGTAGAATTTAAGGTTTGTTTAAAATCTTGTCAGTATCCAGAGAAGAAAACTCTGAATTAATTAGACAGCTAACAGAAATGATTATATTCAGGTTAATTAAAATGCATTTCATTTTATTGCCTGTCATAACACTGAAATTCACTGACAGCTTTAAAGGGAATAAATTTAAACAGAGACATACGAACAAGAGGCGAACAGCAAATGTGCAACTTAGAAATGAAATGCAGACATGACCTCGACAGCATGCAGTATGGATCCTAGATACTAATTGAAAGGCTATTCAGCATACGCCAACACAGACAGAATAGCAAATAAATAATACAAATATAGCCACTTACAGGAGGGTTCACATGCTTACACATGCAGCTTGTTTTATTAGAATCAAAGAGAACAATGTGAATTATTAGTAATGAAAAAAGTTTCGAATAAAAATGCATTTCACAGCGGCATTAAAAAAATGCCATCGTTCCTCTGCATTCAACTTGTGAGATAAAATGCTTTTAAAAAAGAAAGAGAAAGAAATTCACCTTACACTCAGCCTCTTCTTTCCTTTTCTTTCCCAGTCAGAGTGGCTCTGTGTTCCCTCTCAGCTCCCTCTCTTTCTGATGGTCTCTGCCGGGGCCAGACAGGGAGCCCAGCGGCAGGTAGGTTACAGACAATAGTATTGATTCCATTATTCTTCTTCTCACTGCCTACCTGCCTGACTAACACCAGCACCTATACAGCACTTCACCTTTTGTCTCTGCAGGGCTGTTGTCACAAAAACACAGAGCTGCAAACAGAGGAAAATAAAATGAAGAAAAGAGGGGATAAAAAAGCTTGCTTACTTGTGCGCTCACATGCCCGTGTACACACCAAACTGCCTGCTGCACATACTATCCAACACTTAAAGACGACACACATACACACACATTTACCCTCCATGCTGCATAAGTGGTCTCCAGTCATCTCTTTTTGCTTTCACTGTACCCAAGTCTGCTCTCCTCCTTTGCTCTCTCCCTCTTTTACACTCTATAGTCGTCATCCTTCCATCTCCCTCTTTTTCCTCACACGTTTTTCTGAGTCTCACACAAACCCGGTAACCTCCCCAACACACACACACGCAAACACACACACGCACGATCCAGTCTGCGAGCTACATATATGTGTGTGAAAGTGTGAGAGATGGAAGGAGAGAGGGAATATGAGTGCCGTGAGTGCATGCATGTTTGTGTGTGAAAGAGACGAACTATACGTGTGTGTGAGTGTGTGTGTGTGTGTGTGTGTGTGTGTGTGTGTGTGTGCAGGCGTGAGTGTGTGTGTGTGAGAGAGAGAGGGAGCAGGGTGGGAGGGGGG
>VOQJ01014671.1:7405-25591 GCA_015052665.1 Apistogramma diplotaenia
ATTCCCCGCCAGCTTAACGACAAAAAATAAAGGAAAGAAAATTGGTCAAAAATAATATCAAAAAAACCCAACCTAAAAAAAAAAAAAAAAAAAGACAAAAAAAAATCCCTTTCATTTTATTTCCATTTTTTTTTTAGGAAAAAAAAAACTTTTTCCAACTTACAAGTTGCTTCAAGCCAATCATCTGTTCTTAGATATATTTGTGCCTTGTTAGTGATGCTAGAAGTAAAAATAAAAGGGAGACAGGGAAAAAAAAGAAAAGGTTTTATCCAGAGGCCCGACACCATGCCCATCCTGCACACGCCTCCAAGCGAGCACATCCCCTTGTCGACCCCCCCCCACCGCCCCCCCCCCCCAAAATAAAGGCGCATCAATAAAAGAACTGTGGTGCAGATTGGAGGAGGCATGAGCAGATTTTCAATGGGATTTCAGGAGAAGGCACAAGGGGCAGAAATCTTTTGCTTTTGTCTGCCGTTCAAATGGGTCTGATGAGCCTCGAGCAGGAGGCTCTGCTTGTCATAGAGGTCCTGATCTCTTGTGAGAATTGATTTCCATCATTTGGGGAGGGGGGTGCTACACAGACTGAGGGTATAATGCTGCCTGGGAGAGTAAGATAAGGGCCAAATGAACCGAGACCAACTTACTGTACAAAAAAGCCCCCCCCCCCCAAAAAAAATACCAATAAGGGGGTTCATAGGAGTGAGAAAAGAAATAGTGAAAGAAAGCAAAAATAAAAATATATTAAGTTGTCTCACAGTCCATTCTGAAACGTTAGATTGCTTTTCAGAGTAGGAAGCCTTGTCCTGTTGTGACGTTTTCTCTCTGCCGAGCATTTCATCTGATTATGAGTACTTTGCAATCTGCGACAGCATGATTGATGCTCCACTTTCATGAGGGGAATTTTAACAGCACCTCTTCAGCGCTCAATGCGCACCCAATTATGCGTCTGAGCTGGTAACCTTGAATTTATGTCACCATGGCAACAAAACCCCTGGTCATGCATTATGGATTATCATTGAAATTCTACACCCCTACCTAACATAATGAGAGCCCAGGACTTAATCAAATCAGCCCATTCTGTGTGACACAAAGTGAAGAAGGAGCTCTCATTGTATTGGGGTTGAGGCTGGGAGAAGCCAGCCAGCCAGCCACGCAAGCAGGCAGGCAGGCAGGCGGGCGGGCTGGCGGGCGGGCGGGTGGCAGACTGGGCTTTGACGGCCCTAGCAGCTGCAGGGCTAGCAGCCTGATAGATGGCTCCCATATACATCAGTGAACCTATAGACAGATGGCCCTCAATGCCTGGAATTTCCAACCCAGGAAGCAGCTGTTCAGCCTAACCTCTGCTGTCTGTCTCACCTTGTTGTCATGGAACATTGAGCAGAGAAGGAGAATGTGGACGGTGACATGGTGCAGAGTGCGGTGGAGCACTATTGCGCTTCAGGGTTGAAACAGGGGAAGGGGCTTGAGCTGAGGGTGGCGAAGGGCTCGCTGAATATACATTAGGTGGTGCTTTCTCATCCTCTCCTCCTCTCTCCCCTCCTAATTTGGTTTTCTTATTAGTGTGAGGATCTGGATGTCACTGGAGTCTTGCTTTTGCATAAACATATAAACAGAGGTGGAAGCCCAGAATTATTTAGCCTTCCTCTCACTCTGTCCATCAGGTAGATGACATAATTGTTGTAAATCACTGCTCAGGATTAATGCAATCTATTTTTCATCTCCTCCCTGGCTTCCCCCCCTTCCCCTGCTGCAGGCCCAGCCTGAGTTGTTGCATAAAATATTGATTGCTCTTGTGTATTTCTCTCATTGTATGTAAGCATTTTTATTAGCTAACAGGCAAGCAGAGGAAATCAGTATCCCCCCCTCCTTCTCACACTCCCCATAAGAACTTTTAATGGCACAGCAGATTTTTGTTCCTCCCTCCTCCATTTCCCTGCATCATCCCTGTAGTCTGTTGAATACCCCGGAAGAGATCAGCAAGGGAATACTGGAGCTGGAATACAGGAAATTAAAAACAACAACAAAAAAAAGCTCTTCTTTGGCACTGATTAAAAATTATAGATGCATGATTGATATTAGGGATGCGCCAATCAGATATTTGTTATCGGAATCTGACCGAAATTACTGTATCGGATATTGGAAAGGAATAAAAAAATGGTCTCACTTCTTTCTCTGCATCTCATTTTTGCTAGCTTATGGGTTAGCTTGGTCCAGCTCACTGCTCCACAGTGTTGCTTAATATAAATGGTAAATGGAGTTATTATAGTTCTTATAGAGTGCTTTTCTACTCTTGGTGAGAACTCAAATATCTAAACGAACATAACGTAGGTCAACCAACCTATTTCGTTAGAAGGCGGGAACCAGAGAACCTGTGATGCACCGGGAGTCATAGACAGACGTAACGAGAGAATCTGCCCATTTTCAAAAAAAAAAAAATCATCATTCAGACTCATATGAAAAGTAAAATGAAAATAATGTAAATTATATCTTCTTTCAATACGGCCCGGTACCAAATGACCCATGGACTGGTACCAGTCTGCAGCCTGGGGGTTGGGGAACTCTGGTTTAGCTGCTTACTTTAGTACTTTTCTTCTTCTTTTGGGTTTAACCAAGAAACCAGCTTAGTGGTGCACTACCGCCACCTACTGGAATGGAGTGGAGTTAGAAAAAAACCTTCCGTTCTCTGCAATGGAAGTGGATCCTTGCTAAGATGCGTTTCCACGCCTCCACAGCTCTCTATAGTGTCTGTGAGTTGTGCTCGCTGTACTCAGAATTATTATTATTTTATCTACTTCAGATCACTATAACCACAGGTCGCTAGCTAGCGTTAGCACTAACGATCATACGGGAGGACCCCTTCCCCGTCAAAATATTTGATATACTTTAATCACTGATTAGTGGCTAAGTATAGACCTGCAGTATTTAGGAGAAAGCTTGTGAATACAAAGCATT
The DNA here is from genome assembly GCA_015052665.1 of Apistogramma diplotaenia. Taxonomy (NCBI): domain Eukaryota; kingdom Metazoa; phylum Chordata; class Actinopteri; order Cichliformes; family Cichlidae; genus Apistogramma; species Apistogramma diplotaenia. The sequence goes on from VOQJ01014671.1 coordinate 10,358, forward strand.
ACGACACTACGTTCACGCAACCCCCAGTTTTTCAACATAAATACAACAGCAGCAGGCAGCTGTTTAAAGTGCAGTCTGTCTGCACAAAGACACAAAGCCGTTATAGAGACGGTGCGAAAAAGCAGCTTTTCCCCTGTAACTACCATTAAACCTTTACTGGGAAACAGCTGGAGGTCCTTCATCAACCACCTGATCATCAAGTGAAGAAGCGAGAACTTTGTAAGTGCACCATCCACCCTGTTTGTTTCCCACAGTGAAAAACTGCAGTACGGAAGTTAAAATATGCAGATGAAGTGTTAATACGAGAAAAGTATTTCTTATCCAATTACTTGAGTAATCAATGGAATAATTGATAGGACATGCAATTCAGGCATTTAAATTAAAAAAATATTTTTTTAAAAGATCGGATTTGTATCAGTATCGCCAGATACCCAAATGTAAAATATTGGTATCGGTATTGGACATGAAAAAGTGGTATCGTGCCATCCCTAGTCTATAGCATTTTTTTTCTTCTGTTTTTGGAAAAGTGGTTTTACTAAAGTCACCATCTCTGTAACAATAGTGTCGACATTGAGTTGGAGAAACAAACACATCCAAAACTTAACCTTTCAAATTGTACGTGAAGAAAAAAAATGCACAGAAAAGATTTAAGATGTATATTTTGGGAATAATAATAATAAAAATGCAACTTCAAAACTGACTTTCAAAAGAATTTGTGTTTTGGCCACAATTTCACATCACTGAGAGGTCCTCCTAAATAGATAATTTACATAACTCTTCTATTTTCCAAAGCAATCATGGCAATGATAGTTTTCTAGGTGCTCTCTAACTAGAACAGGGGATACGTGCAGTTTAGATGTGCATAGAGTCCATAACAACCACTTTTTGGAAGCAAAACAAAGTCTACTGCAGGCACTCAGGCATATCAAATTTATTCTGAGCACAGCAGGGAAAAGGGATAGTCTATCAGCAACAGAATACTAATATCCAATATTCTGTGGAAAATGAAATAAATAAAAAGTATTTTAAAGTAATAGAAAAAGTTGATGTAAAGCAAATGAGAATATAGTAGTTCATCTGCGCCCCAGGTCCACTACAGCAGTCTAACATATCTGCATATTTTCAATAAAGATAACAGGGTAATAAATGTTGTGTTCTCTGAAGTAAGCGCATCACAAGTAGAGATGTCATCCAAAATGTATCTGTGATGTGCTTGATGAAGCCTGCTCATTCCTCTGTAATGACATCCCAGCTTCTCTCATGTGTTATGCATCACATCTTGTTACCATCTCTTTCTGAGTATGGCTGTCATCATGCGTCTTCTTATGCTTCCGCGGAAGCGTCACATCAGCTAAGGGATATATGGCAAAGGGAAGGGAGGAGAGTGGCATTATTAGATGCCTCTTCAACTCCTCAAACTCCAGAAGGTGTTATTCTCATCTGTATTTGCTGAGGCCACCTTTCCTCTGTGCCAGACTAACTCATTCCAAAGAAGAAACTAGACAGTGGAATCAGTTAAGTAGGTGGGAGTGCAGTTTGTGTGACTCCCTTCGCACAATATATTACAAATCCTTTAGTTTACTTCTTGCTTTTCTCCAGCATATTTATTGTTCTACCTACTGATAAGTATGAAAACATTTCATCCTCTACTTGAACTTGTGTTGTACGTAGATTTTAAAGCAGCTATTTGCAGGGTTCTTTTTTTGTGTGAAAACACAGATTTGTAACTGCTTGTAAGTTATTTTTCATGGTTGTGTCTTTAAAGAATCAATGCAAAATAGCTTGTGAGATGCTATGTCCACTTCACTGTGCTATGTCAACACAGGAATATATTCTCTGCATCGCACGAGAAAAATAAAACAATCATTAAGCTCGTGGTTCTACATGTTGCATGAAAGCATTATGTTTTCATAAGAGGGGATTTTTAACAAAACAGCCTTTTGTTTATTTTTTCTCCTCAGGGTCTTTGTATACATATCATTAAGACAGAAAAGCATGCAACAAATCCCGCATCAGTGACAAAGTTGCTTTTGCGCAACTTCTTCATAAATCATCAAGACTGGATCTATATGGAAGGACTATTACAAATTAATGACTTTGCATCTCTTTATAACCTTCCTCTGACAGCTATACTATTGGGTTACATGAAAAGTCACACTAGTGCAGTCCCCACTGTCTCATTTGCATAGAATTAATGATGCGTGCATATGTAAATGAGCATTTTAAACAATGCTGATTACTGCCTATGTATTCACAGGCCAACAGTCACACATGTCTGACATGCCACTTCGGCATGTAATTTGCACCACAGTAAAGGGCAACCGGTACCGTCTCTCACAAAGGCACGTCACTGCCGCAGGTAGCAGTGATAACTGCTTACTCTGTGCCGCAGCGATGTATATTTATTGGTCTGAAGCTGTCTTCTAAGGTGTGATCATATCGCTTGTAGCGTCAGCAGAGCAGAAACAAAATACAGTTTCTCTGTCCGATTCCAAGGCCATCTGAAGACCGGAACCATCTGACACATTTCACAGTATCCTCACAGAATAACGATAATGTGTCCACTGTGTATAATCCGCTGCTTAAAGACAGCAGAAGTAGTCTCATGCACTAATGCACACAGGCATAAGCTTTTCTCCTTTAAGACAAGATGAGTCAGGATGGGATCCTGTTTGAGACCGCAGATGTTTCAGACCTTCTGAGCCCATGGATACATCATAGCTTGCTTTCATCCAGCTCTTGCCTGCTGAGGCCCACAGAGGCCCATGAAAGCCATTCAGACCAGCCTTCTTATTTGGCTAAGGGCGCTTCAGTTCTAGGCCAACAGCACTGAGAGCCTCTGCTTGTCAGTCCCTCCCTCTTGTCTTCCCTTTCTCTTTTCTCACCCCCTCGGGTCAGCCCTGTGCTTAGACTGTTACATGTCGAATATCTGTATGTTGTGCTATGACTTACCACTGCCCTATAGCGAGAGAATGAAATTAAGAGCAGGGACCAGCTTTTAAAGGGAACAGAATTGGGGCTACATGTTACAATACAAAGGCAGCAATCTTTCCATTCTGAAAACCTAAAGTATGTGGGAATGTATTAAAATGGGTGTTTATTCTAGAAGGTGAGGGAGACTCATTGGCAGGTTTATTATGGGAGGGAATTTGCACTTTTGCAGTCTTATTTTCCCTCTACAATCACAGTCGTAACTCCTGCTTTTACAAGGTTCTCTTTCAACATGTATTGCATTTTATTGTGTCAATATTTACAACCTGGTTGTAACCTACATTCGAATTATATCAGTGCTATGTCGCAATATGCATTTATAGACTTAAACCTAATGGCGTATTTCTTTAAAGGGTTACTCTGAAGTCATTAGTCTTTTTATAATGCATGGGATCACAAGATTTGTGTGCAGTCCATTTATTGTAGGTTTTACACCTACAAAAAGCGGTATCGAAATCAATACACTAATATATTTCCTCTTCTATTCTTTATTTCTTTTCTGTAGCCTGGCACAAAATGGTAATGAATGCTCAGGGGATGTTTACCCCATTTAGATTTCATAGAACTTGGTGTCTGCATTGATTAATGTGCGCCTAACCTATGTTTTCATTATGAGAGGAGGAGGTGGTGCGTGTGTGTGCATGCGTGTGTGTGTGTGTGTTGGAGTCTGGTTTGAGGCTGGTTGGGGGTTATATTTTGGGGTGGTATGATTGAAACCTCCCATGCCTCTGTGTGGAGGTAATGAACCTGAAGACACCCAGCGACTAGCCTGAAATTTCATGCATTGAGAGAGCGTCAGGGCATACATAACGCAAGCTTGGTCATTTGTTATCATTAATCTTTACATTTATGGCTGCAAATATCTTATTAGGGGGCGTGTCCTGGGTATTTCACTTTGATTGGGTTTTGCTCTATGACATATTGATCAGCTGAGATGGAGAGGGGACAGGCGGGAGGCCAAAGTGACCGAGACCTTGACTTTGGACATCTTGTAAAGACACGAAGCCAGCCGTGAATGGCTGGCTTATTTTCAGCATCTCTGGTAATTTCCTTTTGTTGGGGAATCAAGGGCACATGAAGCCCATCACATTTAGTCCCACCACTAGCTGGCCGGGTGAGAAAGCAACAGCATACATGGGTTCTGCCAATGACCAGCAGTCTCCTCTGGATTACATTTGAGGAAATCCTATCCATCTTCATTCAAGCATTTCAGTACTAAGTGAAATGGTACGGTAGGCTGGACCAGATTCAGATTGGTTCTAGTGTTTGCTTTTTTCTGTGTGTGTATGCATAAGCCACACTGACACCCTCCGCTAACCCCAGACTTTGCTAACTATTCCAAACGGTTCTGTTTTGGATTGCTCTCGACATGCATGCTCACTCCTTAATAGCCCTAACAGGCCGACCTGATTCCTGCATTAATCAGGCAAGAAAATTTTTATAGCTGAGCTGTGACTTGCCTGAGGCCTGGGTCAATGCAAGTAGCCCTTACATTAGCTAGCATACATGCTGCTGCAATCCAGGAATGACAAGGCCAGGCTTTCAATCAATTACGTGCGAAGCTATAACAGCGCTTGCTATCTGCTAGTTCAAGCAGCAAATCCCCTATTAAAACCAACAGCAACGTATCACATGCAAAAGAAAAATGTGGAGGTTAGTTTATTAATGTGCCATGTCTGGCTCAGCTATTTATGCAGTGTTAGCGCTTGCACCATATCCATCTTTGTAACTCAGAAAACAATATGCCATTAGTCATACGAATATTCAGGGATAGAAAAATTTCCAATTCATGAAAAAGGTTCCATATGTACATGCACTTGTGCATTTGGGGGCAATGTTGTGGAACTCACTGATCAGTGTCTGATGAAGGTAACATTTTTCTCTGTCTGCAGTTAGACTAATGTGAACAGGAAAGCCATTTGGCGCCCTGTAGTGGGTGACATTTGTGTGGACTTAAAGATTTGTGGAGAAGGACAATTGCAATAAAATGTGAGTGAATCAGCATTACTCTACACGTAGATTTAATCCTTGCAGTCACTGAGCTTCTTCGAGGCCGGGCTGATGCAGAATGTGCTTGGTAATTGTGGGGCTGTGCAAATGCTTTGTCACTGGCAAAGATTTAGCTTCACTTCCTCAAGGCTGAGTTTGGAACTTCATTCCTGCAGCCATCTAAAGGATTCATGATTGCTCATACTGCACATCTTGAGATGTTTATAGCCAACTCTAAGGCTTTTGACACAAGTCGGGGAGATCAAAGGGAAAAAGAACCGGCCAAAAAGACAGACTGTGTAGGGGTGATGCAATGACTTCTTTTCCAGACATTGAGAAGCTCACAGGACACTTAACAAAATTAAGGCATTATTATGTAATCTTGAACACAACTACAACCACATTTTCTATGAAAAAAACCCCCCAAAACATTATTAATTTTCTATAAAAAGTGTCTAAAACATTGAATTCATGGAAATTATCTTTGTAAACTGTGGTCTCCACTAATGGATTTTATGCACATTTACAGCAGACACGCCATGGCACCCAGAGAATAGAGATTAGGTGAAAATGCACAGGTTATTATGCATCTCAACTCCCAACCTTCCTCTCTCCTCAGCCCAGAGCCCAGCTCCTGGCTGTAAATTAGAAGGACAAGTTGTGTGTAACGATCGCTGTTTATTGCTCTGTTTAAATTCACCCTCCATTCAGAACGACACATTATAGGGTGTAGCTTTAAAATAAAAAAATAAAAAAGGAAAGACGGCATTTAATATAAATGATCTTGTGTTGATTGTGATGGATCTACTATGTAGAGACACCTTGCCTTCAAGGGCATCAAGGGATAAGCTATCATTTTCTTCCTCTTACGCATGAAGGGAAGAATGACAGAGGGTTCAATGTCATCACAGTGTCTACAATAACACAGCCCCTCTCGCCGAAACACGCACAACCTGATATGCGACAACAAATTGTTTTTAAGGCCTCTGCGCATTTTTCTAGCTAGTTTTTTCATGGAGCAAAGCATGTACAGAAAGTAAAGGCTATCTCACGTCATCTCTGTGTAAAAATGGCCCCCATGCATTTTTTTTATTTTTTTTGTGCAACAACAAACAACAGGCGCCTCACTCGGCTGAGTGGGTGACCTTTTGTCACATATTTTGCTGAAGCTACTACTAAGTTTCAGTCTCGGTAGTGTTTTACCTCTTCTCACCTCTGCTGATATTTCAATAAAGAGAGCCAAAGTGACCCAGCTTTATAAACCTGTGCTCAGCATAATAAGCCTATGTTACGATTAATGAGATACCCAGGGCATTATTTGTTATCTTACATATCTTATTGATTGCATTGTCTTTCATCTTTGTAGGGGCCCCCTTTCGCTCTCTCTCCACCAACTCTCTTTCAACCCTCCGGCTGTCTGTTTTGCTCTCGCTCACTCGATCTCTCCCCCGAGTCCACTGTTCTCACTTATATAGGAGATGTTGAAGGTTGAATAGTCATGACATGCAAAGTGCAAGCTACGCTTCCATTACCTGCAGCGTGCATGTGCTAATAAGTCATCTTAAGTCAGTGACCTGTATATATCAAGCTTCTTAGAGAAACAATCCAGGATCACTGCCCATGCAGGTTCCTTTAACTATCTTATTTGTAAAAGACTTCAAAGGTTCCACTGATGCTCGATAAGGCCTCCCACTTCGAGATGTCTGATAAAACCGTCTGCAGGTAAAATGAGACACTCCCTCACAAATGAATGCATTTGAGGAAATATTTATGTGCACGTTTACTGCGGATCCTCGTTGATTGACTTCATCTCCAGTTCCAGGATTAAAGAGTGAAGCCTGCGGGAAGCTGGACAGGCACAATTTGTTTGATCACATTCAACAGTGTGGCTACTGGCAACGACCAAATGCTCATTTATTTAAGGAAAACGCCACTCTGGAGTGGAAGCATAGAGGATTGGAAGTGACACAGCATAAACAGGAACTGTCAAACAATTAAACAGTGTAAACAGCACAGATGAGCCACTGATGAATCTGGCTGTCGGAAACCATTAACGAGCCCAAGTCAGTTTGCCTGAAAGGTGCTTCTATCTGTCCATCCCTCCATCTGTGGCAGTTTCTCACACTCGCTTAGCTAAATGGCTATTGTACGGATGCATTACTTTAAAGTATTTCAGGACTCGCTTGCTGAATTTGAAAATGCTCTCTGTTTGCACAGATGCTGCGTTTCGAAGAATAAGTGATCTTCATGGTTGGTGGAGCCTGGGAATTTGAGAATATGCCATGTAAGCACTATTACTAAGGCTATTAACCTTGACACTATTATGCAAAGTGGAGATGAATGACGTGAAATGGGAAAAAAGAGACTTTTCATAATAGAAAAATTACATGGAAAGCATTTAGCAAGTAGGAGTTCTTGGAGGGAAACAGAAACAGGAAGTCAGAGAAAAGTAATGTTGATAGCAATGAATATTAATGCGGAGCTACACAGTTTCATTGTGAGGGTCTGAATCACTGCTGTATGTTTATGATAAATGAGTGCTCTCTTTGTCTGTGTCAGGGTCTCTTGACCGACAAATAGCAGGCTAATGACAATAGCTACAGCATATGGTAATGGAGCTTCACAATGTTGTGCTATCAATGACACCTGGAACCTCCGGGGCCACTATTCATGTGAACTATGCAATCATCTTGATATTTAGTGTCCACTGTGTATCGTTTACGATGACTGAGCATCTGATTAGCATTATGTTTGAGGCTCTCGACATCCCTCAATGTGTCCCACCAGCTGTGAACGTGTTAAACGTGTAAAAGAATTTAACATAGAGAGACATGCTGTTTTTATTTCTGTACAATATTGTTGTTAATATTTTATGAACGAGTACAAAAAACCACTGATATTTGCAGAGGTGCACGCATGTAGCCGAGGGTAATTTCAAGTAAAGATAAATACCCAAGACAAGCAAGTGTCTACAACAAACCGGCAAAAACCAAGTTTTTCCTGGCAGTTCAGGCAACATTTTAACCAAGACTACACTTTTGCACATAAATTATTAATATCCAGAATCAGCTTGAAACTGTCAGGTAGGTCAGCTGCACAAAGTCGAGCCTTTAATTGAGAATGCAGTTTGTGCAAAGGAAGTCTTACAGTGTCTAATTAAACAAGCATTAAAAACTGAAATAAATCAATTAAAAAAAATTCTATAGCTTTGAAAATACATACAAAGATGAGCAGAGCAGTGATTGGCAGATTAGAGGGGTGTGTGGGTTGATAACTCGGGCCAATACCTCCCACAGAGACGTCGGACAGTAGGAGAAATCAAGAGTTATAGGTTGCACGAATATCAACAGAAATGTGTAATACAGTTCCTGTGCAATACTTCTCTTCAATACATAAGCAGAAATCAGTGCAGATCAGTGGAAATGCTCGTTTTGCTTCTACAACAACTTAGATAACTGACAATTCCTTTTTCACAAATAAAAATTAAACCATGTTACCACCCGAGAAGAACAATTAAATTTAGTCAAATCAGACAGCAGGATATTACGAGTAAATGACTTTTTAAGATCCAAAAATGCTGCACTCGCTACACTCCACTGGCTGCAGTCACTCCAAAATAAAATAAAAAAATTGATGTTTTCAAGCAAATAACAAGTAGTTATGTTAGTTAAATTCTTCAGCCTGAAGCAAAATTAATCAGCATATAAAACTCATTATTACCCCCCAAATATGTCATTCTTGCTGAGCTATTATACTTTATAAAACCTTTTGAAAGTCACAATATTTTTGGAGCAATTGTCAAGTTTATCCGTGTTTTAGTAAGTTTAACTATGTTTCTCTTTAAAAGTGAAATAAAAAAAATCTTTAGCATCCAAATTAGACAGACTGTTTAGTATACCACTTCCTGATTGGTATTTTTAATAGAAAAAGAACCATATATATTTATTATAGTATTACTGTGCATTATTGATTAGTGAAACCATTCTAATTCCCAGGTTGTCAAATACCACACTTTAGCCAAAGGCACTTGTGTCTCAGAGATGGATAAAAAGTTTCCTTTTCTATTCAATAAATAAATAAAAAGCTACATTTTAATTAGCATGTGGTCATGGTAACATTATTATTGTTCAGGCCAGTTTTGTCTCATGTGAGAACACGATGGTCTTACTGAGTTAAGACGATGTTGCCTCTGCTTTACAGTCCCTGGGATTAACGTTCTAATCTTTGTTTTAATTCTAATGTAAACACCCAAGACAGACATACATGCATGCAATACCTCACAAAAGTCTCATCTGCACCCCCTCTCTCAGTAGGCAGTGACCAGAATCCTGAATCCCCTCTTAGCTATGTGAAGTGTTGAATAGCTTTGCTCTCCCCTGTGCTAATCCAGGCCCATCCATCCCCACAGCACTTGCCTGTGACAGCTACAAAGTATGGGGAACGCTGCTAATCACAGAGCCCCTGTAGCCAGGGGGTCAGCGGGGAGCTCCTGTGCCTAAGCAGGGCATCATGGGAGGCCGAGGAAGGAGATAGCTAGGCAGCCCTCAGCGCCAATCCCCGCGTGCCAGATTAACGCACCTCTGAGGGACGTGACGTTTCGGCCGCAGGAAAACACCACGAGGATGCAGGCAAACACTCTGTTAGGGTTCAATCTACCAGGACATAAAGATGGTAAGAGATGCAACAGAGCCGGATACCCGGTGTAAGACATGAGGAGAAAAATTGGATGTTTATGTGTTGAAGTTGTAAGTGTGAATTTAGCTTGAGGGCAATTTGTAGAGGAGTGGGGGAGAATTCAGGTTGTACTGTAGCAGGGAGAAGCATGTTTCTCTCGCTTCCCTGAAGGATGCAGCAGTGCACTTATATGATGATGATGATGATGATGATGGAGAACTAATTTAATAATTAATGCTGATAACCATCAACTGCAGCTCAGATCGATTCTTATCTTTGCCTCAGTTGAGCAATGCTACATTTTTAATGTTCTTGTCATTTTGATTAAGATCATGTTTTTGCCTTTGTCCTCACTTACAATGTGAGTCAGAGTACATACAACTACTTCTATTTTTCCCATATTCAATTATCCATCACATGGAGTCCTTTAGAACGTGATGTGATTTAACGATGAAATATACATTAACAAAGTGTGAGTTGAGTGTTGAGGGGATTTGTGATATAAGCTGTGAAGTTTACATTGTAATTTGCCCTCTCAAGCCCAGTTAAGTGGAGAAACTTTCTAACATATAGAGTACCACCTAAAACCTCCACATTCCACAAAATTATTATTATTACTTTTTTGTTGTTGTTGTTTGACTGTGCAGATGCAGGCTATTCTAATCTACTTAAATACCAGAAATCAGAAAACTGGATAAAGCCAGGTTCAAAATTCATAAACAGGAATAAAAAGTCCACAATCTGGTGGCTGTAACGGGAACGTCATTGAAAATGAGCGCTCTGAGTTGTGGAAATTGTTTATGTTTAAACATGCAATTTGGATATTAGCTAATTAAACAAAATCCAAAATAGTGATCCAATATTTGTCACATGCTAGAAGGTTTTGGTGAGGTGCAAAGTACTCTAGCTTAGATCATACTTTACCAGTGCAATTTGAGAATTAACATGTATTTACTCTCCTGTGCAACTTTACTTAAATTCATAAAGAAATATTCACAGACTATTCAGCTGATGATTGTTCTGGAGATCATTTAACAGTAGGAGGCATTAATTAATTAGTTTTTATCCTTAATTTCGACTGCATGGGAGCATTTGAAGGTAAGTATGTAACTCTGGGCAGGTAATTCCCATTTTAAACCACATTTTGTCTGGCACACACAGACAAACACACACCTGCACAGGCACCACAGCAGCAGCAGTTTCCTCTGGTAGATAGACACCAAATGACTGGAACCCTGAGGGCTCAGGCAGCTCTGATGAGGAAGGATTAGGAGTGGTGGGTTGTCAGCAGGATGCATTTGTGAGTGTGTCTGTGTTGTGTCCGGGAGTGTGTAAGTGTGCGAGAGAGACGGGGAGAAATCTTGCTGTTTTGGTATTGCATGCCTGCTGAATCTGGAAGATGGGGGCTTTTAAGGCCTTAAGATGTCCTTGCGCTCAAAATCCTGAAATCTGCTCTGTAAGTGATGAGGCATTAGAAAGGGAGGCACAGGTAAATTAGGTCCGAATGACAAATAATTTGGTCAAAGTCAAAGAATTAAGGACTCTGCAGTCGCCATCTTGGCAAAAGGTGCAAACTGTTATTTCCATTCGCAGCCTCAGCTACACTCATAATATCACAACTTCTGCTTTTGTATCACATCCATATTTGCATGTCGATTTCTCCGCAGCCAACTGAGTTAAATGATAGAATGTCATCTATGCTAAATGCTATTCTGTGCCGCAACTGTAACCCTGTTTCATATTCATAAACCCTCCATATGACATTTTCCCACTCTTGTGTGATATCCTGTGTCCACACAGCACTCCCGCTTAGAGTGCCTTCCCATCCAAGCTATAATTCAAAGCCTAAAATTATGGCTGAGTTAAATGTTCTGTTCCTAATGCACTGAAATAATGCTAAATTACAGATGGCTGGTTTTATTTGTGTGAATAAATTTGTAAGCTTAATGGTTTGTGAAACATGTTTTCTATGCATAGTTTACAAACACGGAAGGACGCTAGAATCTCTGTAAATTGTGAAATACAATTACCATTCATTTAAGTAAAATACAATAATTAAGTACAACTTCAAACAACAACAACAACAAAATCTCTTTTGCCATTGCGAGTTGGGGAAACGATTCCATAATCAGGGTTTCTATGCTGATCATAAAACACTGAAGCTTCATTTTTCCTCTTTTTTTCTTTCTGTGTGTGTGTGTGTCACAACAAACTGTGACATCAATGACCTGTAGTGTACACGCTATATGATCCGTCAGACGTGAGATCCAATTCATGCTATAAATAAATACATATTCTCCATTTAGGATAATGATAGCAAATGTGAACCATATCTGATCATTCTGTCTGAAATTATATCTACTCCTAACAGATGGTAAAACACTGCCCACAATTAGGCAGCACATGGCCAAGATCTGTCCATTTCTGGAAAGTAAAACTGACATATTTTCTTGTTATCTGCCAGTATCTGACATTAATCTGGCAGAAAAAAAAAGCATTTGGCACAGCCTCAAGTAGCCATAGTAGTGCGTACTTTCCATCTGTATCCTTAGATGGAGCACTATCTGAAACCATATCTTTCTTTTTTTTGCTTGAACAGATTCAGAACAACATTCAGAACGGATTTTGATGTGAATGCGAGGTGAATCTGTTGTCATAATATTGTTCCATATTCATATGAAGAACAGCTGTTCGGCGACAGATAATCCCCGTTCAACTTGCAGACAGAGAAGTTCTGTAAACTTTGTTTGCACTCTGCACATTCATCAGCCACACAATTGTCAATTATTTACATAAAGAATGGCCTGAGAATTATCTACCAATTTATCAGCATTACAATTTCTGACACGCTAAATGCGCGACGTTGCGAACGGCTACGGCTCCGAACGTGGGGGGACGGATGGTGGGCAGGTTTTATCAAGATTGAGCGCTGCAATAATCAAACAGCATTGGACACAACACCTGCTAACATCTCAGAGATATCAATTGTTTCCCCCCCCCATGTGAGAAAGATGGGTACCATCTAATCAACGGAGCAGGAGTGTGTGGTGCTGGCGAGGGTGTGAGGCTAAGCCCCCTGCCCTCTGCAGTTGTTGTTGACACGCTGCACACAATACTCATCTCATTCCACACAAGAGAGGAAAAAGGGGGAGTTTTGGGCAACTGCAAGGAGTCTTTTATTTTTAGTTAATGATTGAACAAACAATCCGAGCCTCGGAGCCGTGCCCTCTGGTGGGTGTGGCCACCCCCGAGGTCATATTTGCTCAGCAACTGGGGGGAGGAGACAGAAGAGCCGTTGGGGAGCAGGATAGTGGTTGGATACAACAACAGACATGTAGATAGAGAAGGCTTGCGTGTGTGGGGGGGGGGGGGGGGGGTTGGGTATTGGGGTGTGTTTTGGGAGTGGGAGATGAAGTAGTGGTGAGTGCTGATGGTTAGGCATGGGGGCCTTTTCTGCCACATATAGCACTATGAGGAACAGATGGGGCCTGATAAATCCTGAAAGGAAGGCATTACCTGCCCAAGTCACCAAGCAGCCACAATTATCACAGGGCTCTGGGTTCATTGTCAATTAGAGTGGCAGTTAAAGCCAGGCAGCAGCTGTGGCAGATGGCTGGGATCCAGAGAGGCTGGGGGAGCCGGGACAGCGGCCAGCCCCCTGGCTCCCTCCATCTCTCCTCCTACTTTTCTCTCCATCTCTTTGCACATTTCTCTAAAGGTCTGCTTTAGAGCAGAGTCCACTTTCTTCTTTATTGTGTGCGCGTGTTACAGCGAGTGAATCAGAATAAGAAGTGTGCAGCGAGCACCGGCTCATTAGAGGCACTGCAAGAAAACTGTATTGTTTGGCGTGTTTTTTCTTCTTCTTCTTCTTGTACAATGTCTAAAAAAGCTCACACATTCAGAGCAGCATCTTTTGTGATGTAGTCAGCAAATACTGCATCCAACATTTGAGCGAGCAATTAGTATTTACCGTGTTTGCGGTTACGGCAAATGTTTTGGCTGACTTTCCTGACCGCAATAAGTAATTTATGTAAGTGAGATCATGATCAATAGTGACAAAGGGTTCTCCTACTATGTATAATATAAGAAGAGTATACAGTCTTTGTCAGCTGGAGGACTAATTGAATACATACAGTCATGTGGTATCAGTTGCTGTTTACATGTTGCAAGTGCCGTGATTTTTTCAGTGTCAGAACTGGAAAATACCCCTAACCAAAATGTGTGTTTAGTGGATTTAATTATGTTTTGAGTCCCTCTATGGTTAAAGAGACTCTCTTTGGCTTCCTAATAGGCTCCAGCTCTTTTTGTGTTGCCTATTTCTGTGGTTGTGTGCCAACAGTGGTCACGCCGTCTTGGTGGAGTATATGGGTGACTGAAGGGCAGCCTTTTGCTGAGTTTGTCCCCGTGATCTTCCAACCGGTCTCCCCCTGCTTCCCTGCCTGAGCCAAGGCTCACCAGCAGGCTTCACTTTCAGCAAGTACCACCATTCATCACCAAGCAGGGGTGCTGGAAGGGGGTTGGGCGGGTACGGCAGGGGCCCAGTAAGGGGGCAGTGTGTGCCCCTCACCCCCTCCTCTTTTCTTCTCCACAGGCCTCTGCCACAGACAGCAGCCACACTCCTCTCTTACACTACTTACAATGGAGCTCTAAATTTATTCAGGGGAGGAGAGACCTGCTCCCTTCTATTGCTCCTTTGCTCGCTCCTTCACCCTTGTCTCTTGCCCCCTTCTATTCTTTTTTTTCTCTTTTTTTTTTGGTGCCTGACACCCTCATCCCTTTCTCTCCCCCCTCTCCACCTCTCTAGTCTCTCTCACCCTTTTCTCTCCATTGGGGCATCATTCCTCCTACTTTGTTCCGCTAGTCCGAGGCCCAGTGTCTGGGCTTTCCTGATAGCAGAGAAGAAGTAAGCAGCCTATCCATCTGCCTGCCCAGGGCCTGCCAATGAAGAAAGAGGAGCAGAGGTCCTCATTCATAACAATAGCCATTAACAATGCTAACAGCACTGCTGCTACTGCTGTAAAGGCTGGGGAACAAGGGGTTGTTAGGGCTGGGATAGGGGCCTTCAAGGGCTGGGACTGCAGGGAAGTGAGAGCAGGGGCCTGGGAGGGCCTGTAGCCAGGCAGAGTTGGAGATTGCAGAGATCCGATAGGTTTATGACACAGACAATGCTCTAAAGCATGCTGTTACGGCGTTAAGCAAGACCTCAGAGTCTCCAAGGCCCGTAAAGATATATTGATTCGCTTTCTCACTCTCTGTATTTTTTTTTGGCCTGTGGTCAGCCAGCATGTGAAGTCCTGTCCATATGAAGACGCTCTCTTGTATTAGCTTGTGGCTTCGTGGCCAGCTGTTTAGGGATCTGCAATTCAGGAGAATATAAATGTATATAATCAAATTAAAAAATTTAAAGCGAAATATCAGGGAAATGAAAACAAGAAACACCAAAATCACAGAATAGGTTAGATAATATAAAGTGTAACACCCCCAAAATGAGAGGTAAAGTAATTTACTAAGCAGGCACTGCATCAGCAAAAAAAAAAAAAAAACAACACAATGTGGATGACCCTACTTTCAGGACCACCA
>VOQJ01014672.1:3472-16004 GCA_015052665.1 Apistogramma diplotaenia
AAAAGAGAGGATGCGAAAGAAGCCAGGTGGGTGGTTTTGGTGGGGAGCTTTTCCCTCCCCCTCGCCCCCCCCCCCCCAAACCCCATTTTTTTTCCATGTTGGCCCTGTGTGCCACACCCATGTCTAATAGTGTTAATAATATTCTCTTCACACACCCTCCGTAAATCTGCCAGCACACACAAATGCTTCTACTGGCTTTACACTTCTTCCTTTAAGATTTACAGGGTGTCTTTTTTTCTTCTAAATTATAACGATGTTGTTTCCACATGTGATAGAACATAAACATTCTGCTGCACACTCCTCTTACAGTAAGTTGCAATTACTTTGCCATTAGATTAAGGTCCATTTGTGGGGGATAACAGAGTAATAATCTGTTATGATAAGATATGTGGGCGAAGAATTATAGCACTATAATGCAGCTCACCACAAACCATGGCTTCAAAACTTGAGTTGAATAAGCTATTTCCATTCATATGTCAAGGGACAGTTGTAATAGTCTTTATACAAACGATATTTTCTCTTTCCTTTACATCTTTATTACTACATGAAAACAAACCAGGGAAGTTCTAGTGGAAAGAATAATTACCATATGACTAAGTGAAGTAAATTTTCTTAAACCTGCATTATTTTTAATGGCCAGAAGGGGGGTGAATGCTGTGGTTGCAGAAAGTCGCAGCTTACGTAGAAGTTTCTGGAAAAACAGTCCTCTTGCCCAGCTTGTTGAGTTATTTCTTATTTTTGGCTTCTGTTATTTTTATTGCTTTCTATTATTATCCTGTGTTAGTTTCTTGATGGTTCATGTCTTGGTCGTTTCGCCTAAGCCTCTGTCTCCCCCTGCGTTCCTGTGCTTCTGTCCCGTGTTTGTGTTCCTCTGTGCTGTCCTACTGTATGTCAAGTCTGCGTGGTTCTATGTACTTCCTGTTTTACTTTGAAGGTGTATTGGTCTGTGTGTTTTGTATTCAGTTTTGCTTCCCCCTCTCTCGTTTGTGTCGTTGCCATCACCTGTGTGTCTCACCTGTTCCTGATCCCCTCGTTACCTTTGTTCTGTATTTAAGTCCTTGTCTCAGTCAGTCCAGTGTCGCATCATTTGTCTTTGTATCCTGTAGTCTCCGTTCCCTGCGTCCTGGTTCTGTTCTCCCTGTCTCGGCTTCCCCCTGTAGCTGCTCTGGTTTTTGGCTGTTCGGTTTTCCTTTGTTTTGTGTCTTATTTAATAAATCGCATTTTAAGTTTTCCTTGCCTCCAGCTATCCTTGACACATCTGCTCCCTTGCTCTATGACCTGAAATCTTAATACATTATGATATTCATTTTGTAAATTATTGTCCCATCCATACATCCATTTTCTTCTACTTATCTGCGGCCAGGTTGTGGGGGCAGTAGCTTTGGCTACACCTAGAAATTCTATCCATAAAAATTACAAACAGTATTGGACAAGGCAGCCCTGACAAAGTCTAACACCCAAAGGAAATGAGTCCAGCTTATTGCTGGCAATACAGACCAAGATCTCACTGTGGTTGTACAGGGACTGAATGGCCCACAACAATGGGCCAGACACCTCATACTTACACAGCACCTCCCAGAGGATGCCCCGAGGAACATGGTCAAATGCCTTCTCTAAATCCACAAATTACATTTAAACTGGATGGGCAAACTTCCACGCACACTCTAATATCCTCGAGAGGATGAAGAGTTGGTCCAGCGTTCTGCAACCAGGATGAAAACCGTATTGTTCCTATAGACTCCAAGAGCCTTCCAGAACTCAGGGCAAATCTCATCCACCACAGGGTTCCTGCCACCAAGGAGTTGTTTAATCACATCAGTGATCTCACCCCCAGTGATGGGCAAGTCATCCCCAGACTCTGCTTCCACTACAGTAAGCGTGTCAGTGGGATTAAGGTGGTCCTCGAAGTGTTCCTTCCACCGCCTTACTATAGCCTCAGTTGAAGTCAGCAGCACCCCATCTGCACTGTGTGAGTAAAACCGCTTTCCCCTCCTGAGTTTCCTGACGGTTTGCCAGAATGACTTCAAGGCTGTTCGAAAGTCTTTTTCCATGGCCTCACCGAACTCCTCCCACACCAGAGTTTTTGCTTTGTCCACCACCTGAGCCGCGTTCCACTTGGCCTGCCAGTACCCGTCAACTGCCTCCAGAGTCCCACAAGCTAACCAAGCGCGATAGGACTCCTGCTTCAGCTGGATGACTTCCTTCATCTTCGGTGACCACCATCTGGTTTGGGGGTTACCACCATGACAGGCACCAACCACCTTGGAGCCACAGCTCTGAGAAGCAGCCTCATCAATGGAGGTGCGGAACATGGTCCATTCAGATTCAATGTCCTCAGCCTCCCTCAAAATGCTGTTGAAGTTCTGCCAGAGGTGGGAATTAAAGATATTGCAGAATGGGGCCTCTGCTGGGTCCAGCATTCCACATTACGTTTAGGTACACCGAGTCTGTCCTGCATCCTCCCCCGCCACCTGATCCAACTTACCACCAGGAGGTGGTAAGCTCCTCTCTTCACCCATCCAGAGCATACGGCCGCAGATCTGATGATACAGTTACAAAATCGATCATCAACCTGTGACCTAGGGTGTCCTGGTGCCACATGCACATATGGACGTCTTTATGTTTGTGCATGGTGTTCGTTATGGACAAACTGTGTTTTGCACAGAAGTCCAATAACAAGACACCATTGGAGTTCAGATCAGGCAGGCCATTCCTCCTGATCATGCCCTTCCAGGCCCACATGAGCGTTGAAGTCTCCCAGTAGGACGATGGAGTCACTGGATGGAGTGCCCCATTCCCATTAGAGTAAAAGAACAAGGTATGCTGTCTAATTGGCTAACAACTTATTAGTCACAAGGCTTGTATTCACGATGGAGTCACTGGATGGAGTGCCCCATTCCCATTAGAGTAAAAAAACAAGGTATGCTGTCTAATTGGCTAACAACTTATTAGTCACAAGGCTTGCATTCACAGATGGATCTGCCCCACTCTCGTCTCCTCTTGATGTCTAGATTTAAAAATTAAGATGACATACAGCTGGGGGAAAACAAATATCCAGGTTTTTAGTCTATAGAATGCACCAAAATAAGAAAAAAGACACTGGATTCTGCAATGTAAACACTCGTGTTTTAGATTCTGTCCCTAGTTTGGGTCTCAATAGAAGTCTTTACAGGTCCACTTGGGTCTAAGGAACTGGGGATTTAAGTCTTGTTTTACTGATGGATTTTATTTATTAATTTATTTTTTATTTTGGGGGTGGGGGTGGGGGGATTGAATAACTTATGGGTTGGGTCATGCCAGTGCCGTATCTCTTTAGGTCTTTTGATGTGTGTACAGTAGCTAAAACCTACTCAAATAGGCCATCAGGTCTGGCAGAGTTTTGGTTCTACCTGGATCAGGCTTCTTTTTTTGGAAATTTACTTTATGCTCTCAGGGTTTAAGGTCCGTTTGGAATGGGGACCAAACAGGCAGTCCTAAATTTGTAGCCCTAAAGTTCAAACTTATATCATCTCTGGTGAGACAAACCAATGCAAACTTGCCTTGACTTCCTACATACTATATGTAATCTTAAGGTCTTATTCCCTTTGTGGCAGTTTCTATATGCCAGAAGAGAAAAAGTTATCTAATATTTCACAATAAATGAGATGAACATTACTTGCTTATTATCAGTTATGACTATAATTTTATTTTTTTAATCTTCCAGAGACCTGATTGTCAACAACAACACTTACACTGTACAATTGTTTTCAGAGGCTGAGCTGATTCGATTAGTTAGAATCTATTAGAATAGTTATCTTCATTGTTTGCTCATAACTGTTGAATAGTCAGTATCTGGAGAAGGGACTAGATCCTGCAAAAAGTAAAGATATATTAGCTCATTAGTTCCAGAGATCTAAGGGACATTTTGGGGAGATGACACTAAAGATAAGAGCGTGTTAGTGATGTAATATTATACAGTATTTGTTTATGTAGATGCTTCTTGGTATCTTGTTCCAAGCAAAAAGCAACAGTAATGCGAGTGCTTCAGTTTGATTCTTTGTGTAATGATTTGTGTCAGAATCTATTTTAAAATGATTCCTAAGACAATAAAAAGATAGGCGATAAGCACGGATTTACCTTTTTGTTATCTTCCTTTATACCAACTGAGAAATAAAAATGTAATTTACATACCAAGATAAATGCAACATTAGTTTCCAATGAGGGAAGACATGTTTATCTAAAAGTCTATATGGGTCTTTTGAGATGGTTTAGATTATAAACAATATGTTATTTTCGTCACCTCACTAGAGCTGGTAGAAACTGTGCCAGACTGCTCTGTTTTCACAGCCAAGTGCTCCACTCCACTGTTAGGGCTCTGCTTCTGTTAATCTGCATTTAATGCATCTAGAAGGAGTATCTATCTAGCTATATCTGTATCTGCTTCCATACATAGATACATTTTCTTTCCAACTTCCAACGTTCACAGGGGCTGAAGCCTGTCCCAGCTGAGGTAGGGTGAGAAGTGGGCTACACCCCAGGCAGGTTGCAGTCCATCACAGAGAGACAAACAACCACACACTCTCACAAACTGATATCTCAATTTCTGAATTTTTACCCCATTAAAATCAGCATTGTCAGCAAAAAATAAAGCATCAGCTGGGCTCTTGTAGTAGCAACAGCCTCTATAGCAGTAATAGCAGGAAATGTACAGTAGGTGTAGCAATAGTGGTGGCAGTTGTAATAGTTGTAATACTAGTAGTAGTAGAGGTATTAAAGTGTTCATAGCCACTGTAATAATAAAAGGCACAGCAACTTAACTCAAAACTACTTGCCCGAATTGCAGAATCTCATTTACTGCAATGAATAAGTCATCAACAATCTGATCGACATTGTAGTGATACTTCCTTTTTTACTAAGAAAAATACATAATCGAGACCATAATCAGTCATATCAATACATTATTCACATCAGCAAAACTGATGAGTAACAGACATGTGAGCATGAATCAACTGTTCTGTTTGCTGGCATTTTTCAGCTCATGTGTCTGCATGAATTTATAGAGCCTGATGATATGAAAAGGCACCTCGTGTTGTCCTATTGAGTATAAATGGAACATGATGTTCGGTGATCTAATTCTGGTGACTGTCATAATCCCACATGTTACCACCCAAAGGTGCAACACGGTGATGGATGAAAGCATGGTGATGGACAGATGTAGCTTGGACCAGTGAACTCACCATGAGTCAGGTTCACAGTAATAGTGACACACACACACAATCTGATACGTGCACAAAGTGGTGCTGACTAAGAATATTTATTTAGTAATCATGCACACAGTATACCACACAGTAGCTCTGATACTACTGCAATTGCATTGGTCAGAAAAAATAAATGAACAGAATGGCAGGAAAATCCAGAATAAGAGAGGCAAAGGCAGAGGCAGAGAAATAAAATTAGGTTAATGGCAACAGCGAAAACTTTTACTTAGTGAGGAAAATAATAGAGCAAGGGAGAAATAAATAAAGATAGATGGAGGGAGGGATGTTGTGGGTGCAGCTCTCTCCAGTTGGTGTTGCTATGGCCCTGCCCTCCCTGCTAGCTGAGCCATTTCCTGTTTTTGACCTGAAATCTTTATTTAGAGCCATCCCTCCTCACTGCTCCGCATTCATGAGTCAACTCAGAGTCCAGAGAAATGAACACACTACTAAAATCAGATCTCCATTCACCACAGAAGCTACGTATGCACCCTGGCTAACGCTACTGGTTAGCTGTACTGCAGCTGAGGCTTCATTCGGGTTTGTTTGCATGAGCAAGAAACAATAGGATACATCCATGTTGCCATATCTGATGAGTTTTTTTCCAGAATTTCTACAGTGCTGCATTATTGAGCTGTATTTAAGTTAGACTGTTATGTTATACACAATACTGTACTTTTTATGTCTCCCAGTCTTTATGAAAGCATGACTTTAGGCCCTGTTATACCAGAATTATAAATGAAGCAAGTGTAAATTGAAAGGCGAATCAATGAAGCCACTGTAAGCAGTGCAAAAAGTCACAGAAGCGAAATAAATCCGCACAGGTATTGGGTTATGTCCTGAACTGTGATGTCTTTGGAGTGCTAAGATAATTAGCAATAGCAAGCTGTGTTGGAGTAAGTTGTAGGTTGTTTGTGCACCAGTTGGGAGACAAGAGGTGAACATACAAATGGAACCTTTTAACTTGTATCACTACATTTTTAATAAACTGCTAATTATGAGCCAGAATGAATCAGTGAAAAATTGTACAAGCCTGAGAGCAGAACGCCACAGTGATGCAAACGTCACAAGACTGAGAAAAGAAGCTTGGGGAGCTTCTACCAAATGCAGACTGTACAGTATATAAAAGACTAGTGAGCATCACAGATTGGTTTGTGGACTGCTGTTTGAAAAAGTCTAGCCAATGAGCATGCAGCGTCCCTTAATTTTTCACTCAGAACCACCCCTTTTCTCATGACATCTGGATTTAAAGAAAACAAAATGTGATGGCAAAATTCCTGAGCTCAGTTATAAGACAGTACTATATTTTGCCCCCCCCCCAAACCTGTCGCAGTAGATGACTGCCCCTCCCTCAGTCTGGTTCTGCTGGAAGTTTCTTCCTGTTAAAATTGAGTTTTTCCTTCCCACTGTTGCCAAGTGCTTGCTCATAGGGGGTCATTTAATTGAGTTTTCTCTGTAATGATTGTAGGGTCTTCACCTTACAATGTAAAGTGCTTGAGCTAACTGCTGTTGTGATTTGGTGCTATATAAATAAAATTGACAGCTGGGATAGGCTCCAATCCCCCCAACGACCCTGAAAGGGATAAGCAGAAGAAGATGGATGAAACTGAACTGAATCGAATTATGTCCATCTTATATGTACAGTCTGTGTTTTGTTGCCAGTTCAGGGAATGGCCTTTGTGTTTGTTTAACTTCTCGCTGCTTGTAATAACCGAGCTGTAGCATAGCATACATTGTTATCACTAACGTTTCTAATCCTAATATTTTACAGATATGATTTTTATGGTGAACTTCCTGGTGTGACCAGGCCGTTACTGGGGAAAGCCTTAGTGTAGCTACTCTGAAGATCTGAATACTGTTTTTGTCACTCAGACAAAAACGGAATGATTTTGTACCAGCAGTTGAATTCTAGAAACAGTGAGCTCCAATACACGGAAACAGCGAGTTAGTGAAAGGCTGCCCTGAAAACATGCCGCCTGTCTTAAAAAAACAAAACAAAACATGGAAATCTACAATGTGACTGTTTTGGGGCACAACTGGTTGCAGCAGGGGGCATCAGGGCCACAAACGGTCTGTGTGCCCATTTTGTGCCTCAGGATGCGCTGGTGAACTGGTGTTTGTGTCTGCGCGGAGCAGACTGCCGGTTTTTGTTTGAGTTTACCGGACATCACCCGGCCATCTGCTGCAGAGCAGGGTGGATGTCACTAACCAGCCAAACCGCTGCTCGGTTCCGTGACCGCTGACCAGTTGCCTCAGTAAAAGAATAAATTAAAGATTTTAGCTTTTAAATACATATTAAAGCAGGAAAAGGCGAAGACGATATGAAACAAGTGTAAAGGAAGTCTTAACAGTGTGAGCGTTGCTTCCATTTCGTTTCTAAATATTAATGTTTAAATAAGTAGTCTTACATTGAGTGGGAGAGATAAAGAAGGATACAGCGCTACAGAAGACTGCGTGCGTGTACGTGTGTGTTCGTGTGTGTGGGTGGAAGGGTGGGCGGAGCAAAGTTGACGACGACGCTTTTCGGGGCAGCTGTTCGGTTTCAGCTTCTCCTGCTGCGTTCAAGTGTTCCTCGTAAATATATTAACCATGACAAAAATTTGATTCTGGCATAAAAATAATTTTGGAGTTGTTAAAGTGAATCAGGAGTCACTTCGAAAATCTCAGGTACATCTAATAAAGACAGAAAACGTATTTTTAAAGGGTTATATACTCTTAATACACATTTTCTTGATCATTCCCAGTGAAACTTTTTAAAAAGAAAATGTATCAAATCCCTTAGGCATGGGGGAACAGCATTTCCTGTGTGTTACATAATCCTAACTAATATCCCTCTCGGATTTTGCGGTAAAAGACCCCAGTCTGTGGGGCGTACGCGCAGGTTCCTCTCAGCTCGCGGGCAGGTCGGGCGGCTCTTGAAGGCAGCAGCGTTCCTGTAAGCGGAGGCAGCTTTCTCCTCCTATCAGCGCCATTGTGTGACAGAGTCTCCGGGAGCTCGGACGGACTGTTTTTCTGTTGGCGACGGGACTGTTTAAATACCCTCCATGTTTCTCTTTAAACCCCCGGCGGACCTGGATGCGGTAAGACGTCGTTTCTCACATTTTTAAAGAGCAAAGCGAAAAACAAAACAACAACAACAAGAAAACAAACAAAAAAACAAAACAGCGAAGTGCTTTTCATTTCGGCATGACGGTGTAATTTATTAGTAATGAATAATAGAAACGGTGACGGCTGGTGTTTCAGTACCACTGCGGGGTAGCTGAGTCCTGTTGAAAAAGTTTCGATATTAATATTTGCAATTGTCGGTTGCCGCTATACTTCCACTGACCGTCACTCTTTGTGTTATAAAAAGTGAGTCCAGCTGACAGAGTCGAGGCAGCAGCCGCCACTTCTGAGTGTCTGATAAACTTTCCATTCCTCAAAATACACTGAAGGCTTTCTCAAAATACACTCAAGAAATACGTTGAAAATGGTCATAAACGTTAACTAAATAAACAATTTATTTTAAACTATTTATCTAAAGTTAATTGATACATTAGGATGAATAAAACATTGGTATAAATTTGGTGTAGATTCACTTTATGTATAAATGACATTCATGTAAAATACGTCAAGTTAACGTAGCCTAATTTAAGTGTGTTTACAACAACAGGAGATAAAACAAAGGCTCCATATTTAAGTAAATGTAATTTGCAGGTACAGACATAAACAGAGTCCCTGAAGGAGAGCCAGTCCACTTCCTCCTAATCAAGAGTACAGAAACTGGCTGCAGTTCAACAGCGTGTGCAGCAGAGGGCCCTAATGAGCAGGAGTGAATTACGCAAAATGGCTGAAATAAGTAATTAAGTCTTGTTCTAGGCGACAAAGTATACGTATTTTAATTTGCATGAATGCAGTACACTAGTATGTCTAAACTGAAGTGTAACATGTCCTTTAGTTTTTCTAGCAAGAAGCAGCTAGCATTCTCCGAATGAATGCTGATTGGTCAATTAAGGATTTATGAAATGATAAACAATAACGACATTAGAAGCAACAAAATTTTGCAAACGTGTAAGTTATTGGTAGCTGCTGCGGCTTCATGCCTGAAATGAAAATGATAGCTGCTGTAAAGTGGCTCATAGTGCTGTGAAAGGCGTTTTGCCATAATCCAAACCACTCAATCTGGACTATCTATGAAACTAGAAGTAGAAGACGAGATGTCCTGTTATGGGCTAGCTGTGTGAAGCATACCTGTAAAGCTGCTGTGTTCACCAGTGTTTCAGACATCCTAACTACGTGTAGCTGTTGTGGTAAAGTTCAGGGCCTCTGTCTTTCATAAAAAGCACCACAACACAGACATGAGCTCCCCTAATGACAACATCTCCTCACTACTGGGCTGTGATCTGGTAGCTGAGCATCGGTCATGTCAGAGATTCTTACTTTGTGTGCACTAGTGCCCACAACATAGACTCAACGTCAGACCACAGAGAGTCGGCAGATGTGCTGCAGAGTTACACAACTGTAAATGAGCAGAGAACCACACTGGGGTTAGAGAGGAAAGCCTGATTTTTGCTGAATGGGGAACTCCTCAGGAGGTCCCTAAATGCCAGGTAGGATCTAGAGTCCATCTAAAATTTTACTCTTCGGTTTCCTGGAGCATTTCCAGTACATAAAAAAAAAAAAAGAGGCGCCTGATTTTATTTTTGCACCCAGCAGCACATTCAGCTCATGCTGCCGTCTCCAGACCAAATACATCAGCATCGAGCTGAGAGGAAAAATGAAAGCTTAGAGAGCCTGGATGCTGCAGAAGACCTGACAGCTGCGGGCTTTTTTTTTTAGAGTCTGTAAGACCTGATAATAAGCAAGGCTGGTTCACAAGGGGTGGTTAATGTAGGTTAAGTTGTATACCTTTAGCATCCATGAGTCGTGCAGCAGTGTGGCTTGAGGTGCAGTTGAAAGGCTGATGAGGATTATCCTCAAGTAATATGGGTGCTGCCTGCAGTTGAAACGATGACACTTGCAGCACTGAAGCTGGTGCTGCTCTAACAAGGTGGGCACTGTGGTAAAAAGGCCGATCCTGCCACAATATGGTGCATGCTGCAGTAATAAGACACATGCTGCAGTAATAAGGTGGGCACTATTTTACACCCAATGACCAGACATGTCAGCGCTGTAGATTTCTGTAGCTTCAGAGGCTTTGTCACTGGAAGTGTCAAGCTGTTTTCTCGCTCTGTGGCTCAGCGGAGAGAGAGTGGAGTGCTCAACAGCATGTAGACATGTCTGCTGACCTAAATCTGCTCTCTTCTTCTGCCTTTTATTTATAGACTTAAGTGTGTGTGTGTGTGTCTGTGTGTGTGTGAGAGAGAGAGAGAGTCACTTTTTATGTGAAAATGTAAAAATGACCAGAAATTTGTGATGTGCTCGTTGTGTGTTACTGCACAGTTCATTGGCAAGGTTTTAATGGTGGATTGTCCCTTTAACTAAAATGAGTAACATTTAATTTCGTAGGAAAAAAGGCACCTGGCATAGCCGTCTGTTTTGATTGACACATAACAGACAGCTCTGGTGGTCCTGGGGTGGGAAAACCCCCCCTTAAATTTGTCATATCAAATTACCCACGGGCAGGAATTACGGACGGGAACGAGGAGCCTGGATCCCCTTTTTGTGGGAAAAACCGTGTCCTCTTCAATGCAGGTTTTTTTTTTCTAAAATCTAAAATGTTTTGGCATCCATTAAAAAGGTTTTTGTTTTCCACAGAAAGGAAAACACCAGGCGTGTGACACAAACACTCCTGTCCATTTAAACTTAAATATATTCTTAGCTGCTGGTTACACCTCTGTTAATAACCAGGTTTTATAGCCCACCTGCTGTTGTAGTCTATTTTTTTTATACTTTGTTATTGATGTAATCTAAAGTTCAACAAAATATTACAGGCTTCACGTGCCTAATAAACTGGCTACTGAATGTAGCTTCATCGTAAGTCAGGAGGGGAAAAAGAAAGTCCCTGAACTTTGGACTTCTTTTTCACTGTTTTTCTTAACACTGCATGTAATGTTGGCGAGCCGAACTAGAGTATGTGAAAGATCTCTGAAGCAACTTTAGACTTTTCAAATCCTGTGAATGAACTACATGAATAAAATACATTTAAATGTGAAAAATGAATTTTAATGCGTTTAAAGCTCGGAAAATGAATATTTCCAGCTTAAGCAAAGACCCTCAAGCTTTTTATTTAATGAAAGTAGCATCACTTTACCAAAGGGTTAAATCCAACCTAAGCTTGCCATGCGTCTGCTTACACACACACGCCGGTGCTTCTTTATTAATGGGTTGCTGCATGTTGTGCAGTTGGAGCTGCTGTGTTTTGTAACCGTGTCCGTCATTATGTAAGAGATCGTAGTGAATTCCCTGTCTGATACCCAGCTGACCTCTGTCATGTGAGTGTTTATGATCACTGTGAGACACACACACACACAGCACACACAGATGGACATTGTTTCCAGCAGTATGATTGGCTTATTTATTTTGGTTTGGACTCTCTACTACCATCTGTCCTCCCTCCTTGTTGTTCCACAGAAGCACTCAGGAGCTTTTTTTCCCCAGCTATTGGAAAATGAAAGTGCTTTCCAGATTAATCAGGTCATATATATAAATGCAGTTTTAGCTCATTCTCAGATAATTTGTTGGGGCATAGCTGAGCTCATATTCACAGTGCACTTGAAATCACGAATGAAATGACCTTCATTTTTGTACTGACCTTTATCCACCATCTCCACATCTTCGTCCTTTTAAACCACATGTGCGAAGTGAACTTTGACCTGCCTAATGAAAAGTCTCCTTGGTGTCACATGTGATTTTTGAGTTTCACAGTCTGGCTTAGAGCAGCTTTTTGTGGATTGATGCACGTGTATTTCCATACATTTCATAAAAAATGCGTTAAAGGCGTTGATGGGTAATTGTGACACGCCTTAATTGATCATATGTGCAAGTGCTCAACAATGTCATAAAACCAGTATTCTTGCAGTAGTAGGCAGACCTGTAGGGGTGCCAGTAATAGTACTATGTATTGTCA
The DNA here is from genome assembly GCA_015052665.1 of Apistogramma diplotaenia. Lineage (NCBI taxonomy): Eukaryota > Metazoa > Chordata > Actinopteri > Cichliformes > Cichlidae > Apistogramma > Apistogramma diplotaenia. Next base: position 15,755 of record VOQJ01014672.1, read on the forward strand.
TAGTGTAATTGTATCTTAGGTTGCGTGTGGAAGCATGGAGCCTAGTGAGCGCAGTAGGTCTGGTCAGGCCAGAACTACAAGTGTCTTCCTCTAGGTTTTGTCTGGAATGTGTTTACTAGTTCTGCATTGTGTGTGTGTGTGTGTGTGTGTGTGTGTGTGTGTGTGTGTGTGTGTGTGTGTGTGTGTGTGTGTGTGTGTGTGTGTGTGTGTATGTGTGTGTGTGTGTGTGTGTGTGTGTGTGTGTGTGTGT
>VOQJ01014673.1:14788-32363 GCA_015052665.1 Apistogramma diplotaenia
GTTCTGCAAAGTAAAAATAAACCACATGGGATATATTATATTCAAAGCCATCATAGTAAGAAATCATGAAATGTGTCGCTGCTGTGAATTGCCAATCACAGTGAAATTTATTGCATTATAAATGAATAATTTGACCACAGCTGATATAATGAATTCTTAGTTTAATCATATCTGACCTCTTTAACCTAAATGTTGACCATATATGATACATTTGACTTTATATATATATATATATATATACATATATACACACACCAGTCCCGAGGCCATGCATGCATTCATACGTTTACTTAATGTGCTCATAAGTTTGGGTTGCTTCTTTAGACATCATCTCTGTCTACCGTGTGATTCTTTACTCTGTGTATTTATTGCAATAGAAACTAAACTACCAAACTCAGAAACCGCAGAAGTACACTTGCAGTCAAGTGCAGAAGGCAATTTGAAGCAGAGCTATTGGCGGCCGTGTAGCGTTTCCTCTGGGGTCATACCTCACCAGCTCCATTTTGTAGCAGAGAAATGACCTATTTTTATGTGTAATTGCTGTAGAACAAGCTAAACGAACCATGTAATTGAAAGCGTGCCACTTCCACAGGGGAACCAGGAGTGCAAACGCTAGGATGTAGTAGGTAGTGGGCTAAGGGGAGGGGTGCGCTTTGTGAGTCAGAAGAAGAGTGCAGAATGCCAAACAGCCTTGTCCGTAAGCCAGCGAAACAACCATAAAACAAATCAGCTACTTAGCGATACCTCAGGTGGAAATAAAAGGGGGGCGGGGCCACAGTGTGTAGTTTATGTATGCTCTTTACTCAGCTAGCCACTGTTGCGTGCTGTTATTTGTTCCACATGTGATCTGCTCTCCGACCCCCGCTGTCACGCTGAGAAAGCGGCATTACACGGCTCATGCCACCCTGGGTTTGATAGACATCTCTAAATGCTGTCAGCTCATTCATTACAGCAGCAGGTCGTCCCCGGTTCCCAAAGAGCCGAACCCAAGACTGCTGTATATCATTACTGCTCCACATACATCTGCGCACAGCTGAATGCATAGTTTTACAGTTCTGCCCCCGGATTTATTTTTTAACCATTAGTTTGGAAAAGCATATGATACCCCCCTAAGACAAAAACACCATTCTCACTTTTAGCAGTTTAATGAACTCCATACAAATTGAATTTTTTTTTTTTTTTATCATTTTCTCAGTATATTCAGTGAGAAACGGTTCATACGTCATCTTTCACTTTATGCCTTCATCCTTTCACTTTTCTTACCAGGGACAGGGACAGTGGGAAAAAATAAAGGCAGGAAGAATCCTGCCTTTATTTTTTCCCACTGTCCCTGTTGTTATTATACTAGTTTTTCCTATTTTCTGTTTTGTTTCATTTTTTCCCTCAGATTTTATTCATAAATGTAACACACTTTCGATTCCTCCTCTTCCTCTCTTACCCGTAGCAGTAGGTGACACAGGCGGTGATCGAGAGCAAAGAAATGAGCAGCGCCATGCAGGCTGCAATGACCACATTCCTCTTCTTTTCCTTTTCAGCCCTCTGAAGCTCCAACCACTCCAGGTCGCTGAACTGGCATCTCTCCCCAATGTAGCCCGATACACAACTGCAACACAGAGCATCACAAAAAACACGTCCAGGATGAATTTTTTTGCTTCACTGCCAACTTTTAATTTCTTAAACTCGTGGAAAACGCATCCAGTTCCTTTATAATGAAAATTCATTATTGGCCGAGTACCTGCTTAGTTTAGCATTTAAAGCGGGGTCCTCAATCCCAGTCCTCGAGGGCCGGTGTCCTGCAGGTTTTGGATGCAACCCTGCTTCAACACACCTGAATCAAATGGCTGAATCACCTCCTCAGTATGCAGTTAAGTTCTCCAGAGTCCTGCTAATTGACTCAGGTGTGTTGGAGCAGGGTTGCATCCAAAACCTGCAGGACACCGGCCCTCGAGGACTGGGATTGAGGACCCCTGGTTTAAAGGTTTGGGCTTCCTGGACAAATTAAATTTAGTTTAAAAAAATTGCATTGGAAACATTTAATAGAAAAGACACTCAGACAAGTTTCCCATCACCACATTCTGGATTCATATGATCAGTGGGGGGAAAGTGAAGCTGACTTCAGTTCAGTTACTTTTTTTTAAATGACCCCGACGGTGCTGAACACCACTGGAAACAGTGGACAAAAAAAGAAAGAAAAGAAGGAAAACAGAACTTGTGAGCTCCACAGAGCTTTGTAAAGGTCAGCCATGCTGGTCCAAAAATGTGCTGAGCCTTCAGCATCTCATCCATACCTGGTGCCAGGCTCTCGTCTCACGTGTCACTATCTCAGACCTCGACCACATGCCTCTTGAAACTTTCTTCAACCTGTGTCGGTCGGGTTCAGGATTTCAGCCATTTGGAGTCATAATTGACATTTTTGTTAATCGGATATGAAGTCCGTATTACTTGGATAAAAATGGACTCTCCCCTGCTGTGGACACTTTCATGAGGTTCAGGCTTTAATCATGGAACAATAGTGACACCTCCTGCCTGTCAGCTGTCATAAATACCAGGAGGGATTTGGCAAAGCTGAAGCTTGTTGGATGTTATTCCAACATAACTTTCCAAAGTTCTGTGTGATGGTTTTTGAAAGTCAGATGTATTTTCGGAGCTCACCTCTTAATAAAGTGTTATTAAGCAGTCAGACTGCATATTGTCACTGATGACACATTACCCAAGTTGAAATGTGAAAAACAAGGTGGCAGCAGCAGCAGTATTATGTATTGACACAGCATCAGTCAAATGCAATAGCAAAAATAGCCTGGGTCGTTTCCTAGGAAATTTTAAGTGAAAGAATGCCATGCAACTCTTCAGAGCTGCACAACATTGTCACGGATAAAAGTGGAAAGTGTGTGTGTGTGTGTGTGTGTCAAGTGGAAGGATGAGGGTTTATTTACTTGCAGGCATAAGAGTCCAATTCACGAAAGTAGAAGCAAACACCGTGGTACAGACAGAAGGTCTCATGGCTGGCGGGACAACTCTCTGCTGCATTTCCGCTGCGGTGCTTGGTGGTGACTTCAGCAGAGCTGCCAGGCGTCACCCGTGGTGATGTGGGCTCCAACTCTTGAGAGAATCGAAGACATAAAATTAGACTCATAGCCTGCTATTTGAAAGACTAACGCTTCTTTGGGAAGTGACAAATAAACACTATTCCACCGATGATAAAATTCCTTCATAGATGAGTAATATACTGAAGATGTGTTGATGTGGGTATCAGGATAGCTTTAAAAAAAAGAACACCATCACCTTGACATGTCTGCCCATTGCCGTAGTATCCATGTTGGCACTTGCAGTAATATTTCCCTATGGTGTTTTGACATTCTGCATTTTTGTCACAGTTGTATGTTCCCAGTTTACACTCATCAATATCTAGGACAAAAAGACAAGTCGGTTATAACCTAAAATAAAGAACAAAATAAGAGACTGAAGTAATATATGACTTTATTTACCAGCTCAATAAAATAGACTGTCTTTTATAATTTCTCTGTACGTGGCCTGGTTTTATAAACCCATAAGTTTCCACTTATGACCTTCTGATGCTTCCTACTTTAACAAACTCAAAACTGGTCTGCAAGGACGTGATACCAGGAACTGTTGATTGATTTTTAGACTTTTTTTCATCAGTGCTTATCTTGAATAGCACCATTATCTTTACTTTCATGGCAAGTCTGCCTCCGAATTTTATTTCAAACTCCCAAAACTCAAATGTAATCCCATAAGCTTATTTCAGGGTGTGCTTCCTCATGTCTCTAATGTACATTCCCTGTATAGATGAAGGTATACTCACCCACGCATAACTGTCCATCACCTGTGAAGCCCTCTCGACAGAAGCAGGTTGGGCGGCCAGCATTTGGCAGGCACTGTGCATTCACATCACAGCGGAGTGAGCAGCACTCATTCTGGTCTGACGGGGGGTGGGTGGGGGTATGCAAACATGACATTTAGGCCGGGTGAGACACTGAGTGGTTTGAACTTTGTCTTTTGCCCGTCAAGGTGCAGTGTTACCTGAAATCATTTCATCTACGAGGAAAGTCGGCTCACTGCTTATATCTGAGTGGAAATCAGGCTCCCCTTTATCAGCTGTCAGTGGTGAGCACTCATCATTAAAGGTTTTGTTTTTCAGAGGTGTTAAATCAGTGGATTTGGTGTCTCCGTTTTCTATAAAATCAATATATTAAGAAAACATTACAATTTATCAGCGCATTGCATTGTGTAGAACATAAGACGGGATACATCACCTGCGCTTCCATTTGGAGCATCAACAGACAAGCAGGTTTTTTCATCAGCTGACAGGATATAGTGTGAGAAACAAGAGCAGTGGGCAAAACCCAGCTTGCTTTCACACACCTGCGAGCAGCCCCCATTCAGGTGAAGGCACATGTCTGCCCCTGAAGAAAAGGGTGCAGAGGTTTGAGCCCAGTAAGACTTTAGCACTGACGGCTACTGTTTGCCTCTTGTTTTTGTTATTGGCCCACATATACAAAAATTCCCCAAACTATGGTGATCTCTGAATATAATCATTGCTGTTTCGCTGTACCTGGTTTAGCAAGGGGATGAACTACCACGATGGACGCCGGGTGCACCATGCTTCCCTGGATCCACCGCAGTTTTTTCCCCGTCCGCTTGTGTACACTGCTCAGCCGCCGGTGCTCCTGATCAGAGATCCACAGCCCATCTTCAAACACCGCGAGATCAAAAGGTCGGCCTGGAACAAATTATGGAAGATGACAAGGCGATCAGCTCAGTGCTTCAGGTGAGAGGTGCTTGTGTTCAGCTGCGAAGGCAGAGATGCTGGTTAAATGGGAATCTAATTTTAACTCTGGATGATTCTATGAATGACGAAGTTAACTTAAAAAAGCAATTATCTTTCACCTATACTAAGATAACATAATATATTAAGCATTACAACAATGAAATTATTATTTTTTCTTGTACATTTCACACAAACCTCACCTACTTGGTTCTCTGACAGGACCCTTCGGTCGGAACCATCCAGGGCTGCAGTCTCTATTGTGCCCTTCCCCTGATCACACCAGAACACACGGTCCTCCGTGAAGTCGAGGGTCAGGCCGGTGGGCGACACAAGGTTGGTGCTAGCAATGACCGCACGTTCTCTCCCTTCCAGGGAGGCAGATTCCACCACAGGCTGGGCCCCTGTGTCCGTCCAGAACAACTTCCTCAAAAAGTTAAAAGAAAAATATATATAAAGTGGTAAAAACATTTATTAGACCACCTGTCATTAAAACAAGAAAACTTGTTTGAAAGTGAACTGAATTAATGCGTTCATGCATGAATTTGACATCTTAAGAACAAACAATGTGCTTTACTATTTTTGGTGAAACATTAAAATTAAATAAAATGAACTGACAATAAACAATAATTATAATTTGACATTAAAATATATCGAGCTTGCACATACTGGTGATTTTGGTTATGGTCTATACTGTTAATTTAGGGCAGCTGTGACATAAACCTTCCATTGTGTGGTGCTCTAATACATTTGTTAAGCACTGTATAGACACATAAATCATCCATAGCTTCTTTTTTGGCCTCAGTCACAGTTTATTCATTGTTGCACAATATTTAGTTTCGTTTTATTGAAACATGATCTTTTCTGAGAGATTATTATCTCACTGTCCACTTTATTAGGGAGACCTCTTCAACAAATTGTTAATGTAAAATGTAATCGGTTAATCTCACGGCAGCAACTCAGGACGTTTAGTTCGTGTGATGTGGTCCAGGCAGCCTGCTGAGGTTCAAACTGAGCTTCGGAATGAGGACGAAAGGTGATATAAGTGACATGGTTGTTGCTGCCAGACTGCCTCATCTGAATATTTATACCTTCTGGGATTTTTACCACATAGCCATCTCTAGGGTTCACAGAGAACAGTCTAAAAAAGAGAAATTATACATTACCTGTCAGTTCTCTGGGGAAAAATATCTTGTTGATGCCAGAGGACAATGGTCAGACTGCTGGAGGCAACTCTAATTCAAATAACCACTGGCTACAACCAGAGGCATCGACTACAGCAGCAGAAGACCACACCAGGTGTCACTCCTGTTAGCCAATAAGAGGGAACTGTGGGTGCAGCTGGTGGTGTAATGGTGTGGGGGATATTTTCTTGGCACACTTTGGGCCCCTTAGTACCAACCAGTATCGTTTAAACACCACATCACAAAGAACTGAGGCAGTTCTGAGGTCCAACCCAGTATTGGCAACATGTACCTAATGAAGTGACTTGTGAGTCTAGAAGTGACCATACTCACTTTGCCAGAGGATGAACTGCGATTCCTCTTGGCTTTTCCAGACCTTTTCTCACAATGGTTTCCTTGTGAAGTCCATCTAAGGTGCTGCAGTCAACAGTTGACTGACTGAGGGTTAAAAAGATATGTATGTAGAAGTCACGCATGTCCTGATGAATTTCATTCAGATAAGAGATCAACCAAACGTTTCAAGCATTAAAACATTAGCACATGATGATCTAACACCACACACCTTTTATCCGTCCAGTACATCTTGCGGTGAACCCAGTCGACTGCCAGCCCCTCTGGAGAGCCCAAACCATCAGAGATGAGAATATTTCTTGAGCCACCATTTAAATCAGTTTGCTCAATTGTCTTCTGGCTTGCACTTGCAAAATACACCTTTAAATGCAATATATATATATACATTACATTACTTACAATACTTACATTTATAATATAAAATAAACACAAAGTAAAACTTACATATCATTGGCTATTATCTAAACAAGCAAAAACAGAAACGACCAACAATAACACAATGATGTTAGTAGGTCATCACATTATAGTGTCTGTCCACTAGGTGTCACTGCACATCCGCAGCAAAACCTTTTCCTGTTCTAGCTAAATTCGGTTGCATTATGAGTCATTTGACCTTAGATTAGTGCAGTACATCACAGCATATGCTCATACTCTTAAAAATGAAAAAGGCTTTTATCTTACATTGTTCTGGATGGGGTCATAGTCTAAAGCCAAGATTATTCCTCTGGGCTCTTCAACCACGATTTGATCCATAGTGCCATCAGGGTTAATTCTTCGGACATCTACTAGATTAGCAACTAGCAGATAGGGCAGCGGTCCTGAAGAAAAGAACAATAAAATATAGTGTTTTATGATCAAATGGTGGGCGTGTCCGTCATTGTGGGTCTTCTAGCTCAGCTGTATGCTTTCCCATTCAGTGACTCACCAGTTGCAATGCAGTATTTGCCATCTTGGTGGAGCTGGTAGCCAGGCAGACAGCCGCACTCCCAGCTACTGGGGGTGATGGGGTTGCAGAGCTGACTGCACCCTCCTCTGTCTGCCGATGAACAGCCTGGAACCACAGAAAACACAATGTGGGCAAATAGGCTCCATTTTTGCCACAATTCTGCCCATATGTGTCCCTATGATAGACTTATTAAATAATGTTTGATGAGAACAAACCTGTAACATAAACTTTTTTTTAAAACTGAGTACTTTGTCTCTTCTGGTCTCATCTGAATCTTTTTTTCTACTTATTAAATGAGGTCAAATTCATAGGCCCTTTTCTTATTTTCTTATTTGTCGGCACTGAGAGACACGATTGGGTTCTGGCATCAGAATCCACTGTAATCCAGTATTACAACAGTTGCTGCACTGTTGCACATTCAACTCTTTGATCCATCTGTCCTCAGTTTGACCACATCAGCTCAGCTCTTACTTATGAAATATTTATGCAGCTTTTTCTGCAAATCACAAAGTGGCTGCTCGATGTGTTTCTCAGTCTTTAAAATGAACAACAATTTTGTTCCAGTAAATCATGTTTTACTATGCTGTCATTCACTGCATGGAGTCATGCTGTTCTTTCCTTTTCGTTTACTGTTACACTATAATTATAAAATGTTAATATCATAGGAAAACGAATCCAATATTATAAGGTTATTTGCATATTCTAAATTAGCCGTATAAAATTAAATATTAAAAGGTTAATGTTATAAATAAGGATAATAAAAATGGGGCTAAGCGCTGTGATATTTATTTATTTATTTATTTATTTAGTGATATTGACTGTACCAGTACATGCTTGTCCATCCTCCTGTAGTACAGATCCCTCAGGGCAAACACAGAGAGCACCACTTCCTGATGACAGGCACCCGTTTCCACACTTTGTCATATTGCTTTCACACGGTATAACTTCTGTGAAACGCACGCACATGCACACACACATAAAATTTGCATTTTAACAATAATTGGAAAAAAATATATAAATTTTAATCTGTGTAGATTAAAATCTTTAGAGAACATTAAAGATTACATTCACTATAAAACAGTCTGTGAGTTAATGCATGTTACAGTTATTCACAGTGGTGAAAAAGCAAAGTGATGTTACGTGTAAATAAAATAGACTTTGAGTCTATTTTGAGGCCCAGCAGACTGTGGATGAGCCGGATGGACAACAAGCTTCTTAGACCCTGTTCTGGTAAAATCCTTTGATGTAGTCAGCTCTAATCCCATCAAAATAGTGGAAAGTGTGATAAGAATGCAGTCACAGTGAGGGTGATGTAATGTCGGCTAACAGGCACGTGGGGTCTCCTGTAGCAGTGAATCTGAACATGGTACATGCCTGTACTAAAAAGCAGTAGAAAAATGTGACATTTGTGTTCTATACCTATTGTTTGTTTAATAACACAAGTATCATTCTGATTTACTCACAGAAAGGTCTTTTTCAGTTTAACCGTGTTGCCTAATTATACGGGATCGGTGTAACCTTCTCATAATGGATACATTTATTTAAGATGTCTTCTTGCATTCTTTTGTTAAACCTTTCCGTTAGGTCAAAAATGCTGTTTGCCCATAATGTAACCAACTAGCTGGTTTAAATATTACCTGAAAAATGCATCATGGGTGAATCTGATAGGACTGTAAAGTGTATAACACATTATAAAACATCATGGTAAAGAACAAAATCAAACTAATGTGGTAAAACTGCTGTTTTTTTCATCCTTTTGTCTTTACAAACACAAATCTTAAAACGGAACTGAAAATTCATGAATAGCTGCAGGCGTCAGGTCTTCTGTGTAGCTGTGTAACCCCTGTTGTAATATCCATTGTCTGGCCTGCTGCTTGGCTGCATGTTTGTTTCATACTGGACCTTGGCAAAGGTTGTCTGCTAAGCAGCTTAGAAAGACAAAGCTGCTGACCAGATATGTTCCCTGCTGCAAATGTCACCTCATCATCTAATCTCATTGTGAACCTTTCCTGTTGTCTTGGACACGTTGCTGTGAGACTAAAAGAGAAGAGAGTTTGAAAAAAGAGATTGTGATCTGCCTATGTGGTTTTATTTATTTTTTTATTATACCGTGTGTACACATTAATTGTGGCAGAAACGCAACTATAAACACTTTAAAAGTCACAGTTCACCAAATCAAGGCAAAATGTATCAGCTTTGCAAGTTTATTTAACTAAATGATGATTTCTTATACATTTCCTTATGACTGTACTTTATATGTTTGTCCCAGAATATGAGAGAGTATCACTGCTTTGTTTTGACCCAAGTAACCTAGCACACAATTGGCAGCTCACACATATTTAGTCTGCCTTGGGGCCTGTGACCCAGGCTTTTTATAGGCCTCTAGGGTCAAAGTAGTATGTGGTAGACAAAGGCCACCCTTCACAGCAACACAAATCTGCAACATGAGCTTTGGTCGTGTTCACAATTTGAATATACGCTAACTTCAATTTTACTCATTATTTTCTATTTTCATTGGACAACCATGATGTGCAGCGACGACCACAATGTTTACTGTTACACACTTGAAGTTTTAAACAAAGTGGTTATATTGTACCTTGGCACGTCTTCCTGTCTGGTAAGAGGGCGTATCCTTTAGGACAGGTACAGAAATAAGACCCGGGAATGTTCTCACAACCAAGGGAGCAGCCGTGGTTCCAGTGGGCGCATTCATTCACATCTGTGGTACACAGAAAAGATGGTGAAATAGCCTTATTGCTAATATCTACATTTATGCCTGTGCTATATTCACATGTTCTTACAACTGTGGCTACACTCAGCAGACCTTTATTACGTATACCTTGCTAACACCAGGTTGGTGAGATGCTGAGAAAATATCCCTCACACTGTTTCACCACCGCCAGCCTGAAACGCTGATACACGGCAGGATTCATGTTGGAGTTCATGTTGTTCAAACCAATTTATGACCCTGTCATTTGAATGTCGCTGCAGAAATTGGGACTCATCAGACCGTGCAGCGTTTTTCCACTCTTCCATTGTCCAGTGTCCAGTAGCTTAATTTCCCTATTCTTGCTCTTCTGAATACCATGTTTGCAACCAATTTGAATTATTGTTGCCTTCCTATCAGCTTGAAGCAGACTGGCCATTCTCCCCTGACCGCTGGCATCAACAAGGTATTTTTGCCCAGAGATTGTCTGCTCACTAGATAGTTTTTCTTTTCTGGACCTTTCTCTGTGAGCCTACAGATGGTCGTGTGGGTAAATCCTGTTAGTTTTTCTAGTTTCTGAAATACTCGGCCCATTTAGCACCAGCATCCACGCCAATGTCAGCTTTCTTCCTCATTCTGATGCTCAGTTCAGAGCAGGTGATCTTGGCAATAGCTGCATGCCTAAATGCAATGTGATTGGCTAATATATGTTAAACAGGTGTCACTAACAAAGTGGTCATTGACTGTATATTACTGTACATACCAGCTGTTTCATTTCTTGGGGTTTCTACTTCCAGAGAATTGATCAAAACTTTCTTCTTTTTTTTCTGTAAGTTCCTAAAATCTGACTGAAGTAAAGATCATTTTTTGCAGTTATATTTTTAATTGGTTTCTTGTTTTTGATACCAACCTTTACAGTAAGTGCCTTCCTTACTGAGAACAAAGCCTTCACTGCACTGGCAAACCCCGTGCTCTGCCAGACTGGAACACACGTTTACACAATTGCCACTTTGGTCATCACAACCTGTTGGCAATGATCACTATTAGCGGCATGTTTTTGTTTGATACATCATCAAGAATATAAATACAAGTAAGCTGCGATGGCACTAAGTAGGACTTTAAATATAACCTGGAAATGGTGATAGCGGGTCTGCTGCTGGCTGATTGAGAGGATGCACCACTTTGATGTCACCAGGAGGTTTAGCCATTTGTTTTATGTTAACAGCCCGCGGCTCTCCGCCAGTGTACTTGTTTACTTGTTTTACAACCCGAGACTCGGCATCCGTGAAGTATATGTGCTCCAGAAAAACTGACATTTCAACTGTATGAGACCTGGCAAAAAAAAAAGGGAAAAATGAACACAGAAATCATGACAGTGTGTTTATTTTTGGCTTATTTGATACTTGACATCAACACGCTCAAATGTTACATCTGCAGTTTCTTCAGTAACAAAAGTTAAAGGATGGGTAACAAGAAAATGCTTACCGAAGTGGAAGATTCACGATGTGCTGGACGTTCCCGTTGTAATCGCAAGAGGCAATGGCGCTTTCTCCTTGCAGCCCAAACTGAACCCAGAACAGTCTTTTGTCTGCTCGGTCAATCGACAGTGCCCTCAGTTGTTCAGTTATCTTAATTAATGTCATTTTCATCTGTCCTGTGACATCAGACCTTTGAATACTTGGAGATATCCCCCCAGATACCCAAAACAAAAATCTGCAACACACATGTTTTGGGGGGGGAAAAAGTTTTGCAATGAGCCTTTTTTTTTCCTGAAGTTAGCTTTGCATCTGTTATGAAATATTTAACTTAATTGCTTCCAGTAAGGGCACTGCTTCCTCATTTCCTCATATGTTAAGCCTACCAAATCAGGAGTCTCATAATTCTTTTGCCTCAAAGTCATATTTTGGTAGAGCTTAATAAACTGTAGCCCAATTGAATTAAAGCCTGAGAGAAGTGCACTGTAAAAAGTAATTTAAATGTGCTTTTGGCTTTTTTTTAATCATGAAAAATGTTCTAAAATGAAATTATTCACTGTTGCTTATCCATCAGGCCAAACTGCAGGAAAGTAAATGACTGCTGCTGTCCTTGATCAGAGAAATTCTGCTATGTGAGAGTCAGTAATTTCTCATGTCATCGATGCACCCATGTAACACATTGTTAAAAAAATCATAACATCTGCGTGGATTACCTGTTCGAGGGGTCAACAGTTATAGAACTGGGTTGGGTCAAGTGTCGTAAAACAGTCTTCTGCTTTTTCCCATTTAGATCCATTCTCTTTATTTCCCCCTTTTCTCCACTTGTCCAATATACACTGTTCCAAATCCAGTCCACTGCAAGGCCCGAGATGTTTTTGTCATGTGAATATAATTTCTGTAATAGAAGCGTTTATAATTAATCAATTTTAAACAAGATGCTCTGAAAGTATCTAGAACAACATTAAAAATGGTCATTCTAGTGATTTCAGTTTTGGAAGGATCTTTTTAACAAGTTCAAATTTTAGTCTATTTTTAATAATTAGGTTATTTAAAATTCTGTCCTAAGCTCCTAACTGTTAAGTCTTATTTGCTGTGTATTCCAGACTTTGAAATGCCACATTATAGACCACCTTGAAGTTATGAGTCAAATCGATTCAGTAAAGCTCAAATAAGCAGATGCAGTTACCTCCATTACAGGCCTGCTTTTGCTTGTTTTATTGATCTCTAGAAGGTGTTTGATTATAAAGGAGCTTCTTTGTTGTTCCTGGAGTTTATCTTTAGCTTAACGAATATAGAGCTGCAGAGTTCTACCAACAGTTTTCCGTTTATGTTGTTTTAGCTGTTCAAATGAATTTTTTGGTTAAATGTTTCAGATGGGAACTTCAGATTTGAAATGATATACTATTAGGTCAAATTGTGCTGTTTGTGTCTGTTCCTTGTTTCTTTTGGTCAGTAAGTTTTATTTTTCAAGTTTGGGACAGAAGCTGAGATGTTTTAAGATTGGGGGAAATAGCCTGTAATTTTGTGACATGTAATAAAATGTTGCACCTTTTTTGTGCAGCATGGAAATTTTTCTCTCTCAACTCACACACACACACACACACACACACACTGGTAACTGAAATCCACTTTGCAGCACAGTCACCTGTCTGTGTGCTCCTTTCACAGATGTTTTGTAGATGACCCCGGTGTGCTTGTCAGCCCAGTAAACTCTCTGCTCTTTGAAATGAAAGTCGAGCAGAATTGAGCTCCCCACACCAGGCACGAGCCTTCTGTGATTCTTGCCATCAAGGCTCATCCGATGAATGGCTTTGCCATGGCCGAATATGAGGAAAGGCTGTGAAGCTAAAAAAAAAAAAGTACATACATCATCTTTTAAAATTTACAGTGAAAAATGTAGTGGATACACTCCAATTTTATAATGACTCAGTATTTAGATTTAGTGATTTAGTGAAGTTTATAAAAAGGGAAACATTATAGGACTTATGATTCATAGGAAGTTGTCATAAAAAGCTTGTGAATAAGCATACGCAGTTTTGTATGCTCATTCACTTAACTAAATAAATCCACTGAATATGGAGGTAACTATGGCAGCATTTGACATTTCAATAGCTCTCCCCTCCCTCTTTGTGTCACCGCTGCTGTCGTTCAATTTGGGACATTATTTGATTGAAAAATCCTATTCATCCCTGTAATGGGGTGAAGTTCAATGCAGCCGCAGATGCTTCTGTATACAACCTCAGCGCTTAGCAACAAATAGCTTTTGCTTTATCCTCTGACTCTGACAATACTCTGCAGGGAATGAAGGGAAAGGCAGTTAGTGTCCTCTAACAGGTTCCTGCTTCAGGTCACAACATCACACTGGGATTCTGCTCAATAGTTATATTATTCATAGCAACAGTATTTCTGCTTTTGCATATTGGATGAGTGCTGTGAGATAAATGTACTTGGTTTGGATCCCATGCTGTAAAACAGGAGGTAATGACACTGTCATATGCAGACATAGACACTGCGCTTAACTATGTGGAATGAACAAAACAATGAGCAAAACCAGACAAACAGCATAATGAAATGTTTCCCACTGGTGCTGAGTTGCTAGGATGCATCCTGATGAATCACTGATTGACAAGTTCACAGAGGGGTCAGTATGAGACCGCGAACCCTGAAGAAACTGCTATAATTCTTGAATAGGCAGTCGATATGGACGCTGATTTACTGTTTCGCATTTAAGGTAAATCACATTTCAGGTGATGAGCCAGTTTACTCAGTTTGCTCGGTTAGCCATTACAGACTAGTTCCTGCTTGAATGAAAGGATTGGGCAATATAAGAGTATACACTATGATTTACTCTTTATGTTATGGAAATGCACATATACATATAAACCTTGTGATATATTTGGTTGTAGCTAAAATAGTAATTTGATATGGTAATACTGAATATACAGTCCTGTTGAATTAATAATGATTAACTATTCAATTAAGTAAAAAGTACTATAAAGTTACTATAATAATACTCTTACATTAATTGAATGAATGCATTTACTATACGTAATGACTTAAAGTTGCCATTTAGAGGATTGCAGTCATATCATCCACTTCTGTTAGCATTCAAAAGCATGAATGAAACAGTGATGATATTTAAAAATATGTAGTGTAGTAGACCATAGTTTCTAATTTCATGCAGTGTTTGGGCAACAAATGTATGTACCTTAAGTGAAAAGGCTCCCCTCTGGTTTTATGTTGAACCTTCCTGTGTTGTAATAGCACTTGTGATTTTGCAGCTACACAGTTTATTTTTAACTATTCTTCTGCATTTGACATCAAATTTGGGTTTTTAGGATCTGTATTCCTAAATATCCATCCCGTGGGATTCTGTAGCTGACCTACAGGCAGGGATAGCACTGAGATTTTCTCTATTTTGGAGCAAAATCACAGTAATGCACTTCATATTTTATGGCCTGTTGAGATGTGGTTTACAGTTTGGACATCACCATTTGTAATTTTGAAGTGACGTCTCTGTGGTACTCCACAAAAACCTGGGCTCAGCCTGAGATACACCCACACAAACAGTCTGGTTTGCTACAGTGTATCGTGTTGTCTGCCAAGTTCACTTTGCTGCACTGTGAACTGTAGTGTGATTGATGTCAAAATCGTGTTTTGTTTTACTTAATTGCATCGTTTTGTTTTTCAATTGCACATAATTCCAGCACTGATTAGCAGCTGTTGCAAAAACGGTTTGTATCCAAGTGGAGACGAGGAGAACTCGTGTGACTGAAACCCACGACACCAATCTCTCTAAGTTTTCATAAATTGACATAGGCTACTTAAGATGTGGGAAATCCTTTGTGCTATACAGTGAACAAGTACACTTTTTAATATTAAGTTGTAAGTAATATTAAGATTTATTTGTATATTTTTCTATAAATCAAAACTAGTTTCTTTTCAATCATGATACGTGTACCAGAAATTTTGGGGACTTTTGTTTAAAAGTGAGAAAACCACACAGATTATAGTTAATGTGAACATCAATTCTTCCAGTATTGTCAACGGGGAGAGTTGGTTAGGACTGGAGGAGGTTTCAGACTCACCCGTACAGCTGCTGTTGCTCCCTGCTTGCAATAGATGCTCACCCCAACATGCTGTGTTGCGCGGCAAGGCTCCAGCGGTTTGCATCATCAAATAGGTCAGTATTATTGTGATCATTGCCGCCGGCATAATCCTGCACTTTGTGCCCACTGCTCTTCACTCTTTCTCAGGCATTCCCACATAAGAATTCCCCAAAATTAAGCAGTGTTGGTTTGTGGACTCTTGGCATCCTTTGTTTGAGGCTTAAATGTAGCGAGTGGAGCTTTACACAGTAAATGGAAAACCCTACTGAAGAAGAGGACTTTTGAATAAGAGGGTAATGCTGTCAGTCCAGTGTTGAACCCAGAAAAAAAAAACTTGGATCCTGCTCAGTCCCGACTTTGGGCCCCTGGCTGCCTGTCTGTTTTGGAAGCAAAGATTGAAATTCCTGACACCCCCGTGGTAAATTTTGCACATGCTAGTCCTGCAGTGGTGCAAGATCTTCTAGAAGTTGCAGTTCAGTTCACCGGCATGAATGTGGAATATGCCAGAAATGAGGCAGGGACAAAAAAAAGGTCCCACATGATAACAACATATTAGCCTTACTCCCCACCCCCTGACATATGTGCTTTGCGAATGTAGATAGATGTCTGTGTGAGACTGAGTGAAGCAGACACAAGGAGACGGGCTTTGCACGGGAAGTTGCAGGACAGAATCCTGCAATATAAATTTTTTCATTCATTTAGGATCAAAATGAACCTTTGGAATTTTGAGTCTGTTAAACCATTCATAAATGGCCTGTGTACAGTGTAATTAACACAGGCCACGTGCACAGTAGATCCCCTATTTTGTGTCCTGTGTGTGAGAATGAGAACGCAGTGTGTTAGACTGTCTCCTGTTGAAGTTGTTCTGGCTCCCAGACGGAATGAGTAATTTATAGAGAACGACAGAGGAGTTGAGCAGATTATCCTTAAATTGTTTGTCCTCCTTTTGCCCAGCAGAACAATTAACAGAGGCCAGGAACTGCAAACGCTATTCATACCCAGCATGACTAGGACATTGTCAGGAACAACATCCCCACTAAAGAGCAGTAGATGATTTATAATGCTGAGAAAGGTGCCTTGTCTCCAGACAAACACACTGAAGGGCACTGACCTTTTCCCACAGTTTCACCCTGGGAGATGAGAATAAAAGTCTAATGTCTGTAATTACTCTTCAGGTGACAGTGTGTTGGATTCAATTCATTTTTATTTATACCGCGCCAAATCACAAAAGTCACATCAAGGTATTCATTTTTATTTATACCGCGCCAAATCACAAAAGTCACATCAAGGTGCTTTTTATTGTGAGGTAAAGACCCTGCAATAATTACAGAGAAAAACCAACAGTCAAAACGACCCCCTGTGAGCAAGCACTTGTTGACAGTGGGAAGGAAAAACTCCCTTTTAACAGGAAGAAACCTCCAGCAGAACCAGGCTCAGGGAGGGGGGGGTCATCTGCTGGGGCAGAGAAGAGCGAGACAGGACAGAAGACATGCTGTGGAAGAGAGACAGAGATTAATAATTAATGATTAAATGCAGAGTGGTTTATAAATAGAGTAAAAAGAGGTGAATGGAAAAAGAAGCACTCGGTGCATCATGGGAACCCCGCAGCACCCTAGGCCTATTGCAGCATGACTAATGGATAAGATTTATCATAAAGGAAAGTTTTAAGCTTGATCTTAAAAGAAGAGAGGGTGTCTGTCTCCTGAATCCAAACTGGGAGCTGGTTCCACAGAAGAGGGGCCTGAAAGCTGAAGGCTCTGCCTCCCATTCTACTCTTAAGTATCCTAGCAACCACAAGTAAGCCGACAGTCTGAGAGCGAAGTGCTCTACTGGGGTAATATGGTACTATGAGGTCTTTAAGATAAGATGGGCCTGATTATTCAAGACCTTGTATGTAAGGAGAAGAATTTTTAATTATATTCTAGATTTAACAGGGAGCCAATGAAGAGAAGCCAATATGGGACAAATATGCTCTCTCTTTCTAGTCCCTGTCAGCACTCTAGCTGCAGCATTTTGG
>VOQJ01014676.1:15852-31559 GCA_015052665.1 Apistogramma diplotaenia
TCTTGGGCGTCCGCGAGGGAACCAAAAGCCGGGTGTTTGTGTCCAGTGTTGTCATTTTACTCCTAATCACATGTTTGTTTGGGGGGGGGGGGTTTTGGGTGGGGGCTAACAGATGCATGGTCCAAGTTATGGGATGTTTTGTGTTGTTCATAGTGCCGTCATTCCTTTATGGTTTTCTTGTAGATATAAGACCAAACACGCAGTGGAAGAATCCAAGTTAAGCACTGAACAGCGTTAGTGTGTATTTTATTTGTGCATGCAGGTTTTTGTGCTGTCAGCACATTTTTAATTTACCTGTTGACCCTTATTTTTATCTAATAATAACCAGATCCCATCCGGTCCAGATGGATGAGATCGATGCCTGGAGAGACCGGTTGAGGCTCTCCATTGAGGACTTGACTGAGCCCATCAATCTAGAAGGTCAGTCGGTCACTGTCGGCGGGCCGCATAGTTTTCCATGAGGTATCTTCACAGGAAGTTTCCACCATGCTTTTCCTGGCATGATAAAAGGAGTGTAGTAGTGGTGGTGTTCTTCTTCTTGTCTATAAATGTTTTCCACTGGCTTTATTAATGACATTTTGGTCTTCAGGAATTCATTTAATTACATTTTTAAACAGATATGTATTAAGAAAAGTTATTAAAAGTGGATTAAAAATAATCTGTGACCAACAGTGAATCACTGATTAACACTCGTATGACCACAAAGCACAAGCCTTGTTTTTGGCTGATACAAGTGTGACTGTTTGTGTGTCATTCAGACCCCCATTACACTCTGCTGCAACTTGACCTTGAAGCCGACGCGCAGTATTTGGAGGCGGACTCCTGGAGTCTGTCCGTGGACCAGAACTACTTAAAGACCCTGAACAAAGATGATATATCAAAACAAGACATCATCTATGGTACGAACTGAGTCAGGCTGTGGAGGCTTGAATATTGCAATCTTCTTCTTCATGGGTATTTTGCTATAACCTGTGTAATAACTATCTATAAGCGCTGTTTGTGTCTGTCAGTAATTTCTCCTGGCACTGAAGTGAGCACTTTTTCTAAAGCCTGTAGTTGTGACTGTGACAGTGATGATGAATGTTCCCTTTACCTCGTTTGGCCTTTTGCTGAGAAACACTTCTGCTATGATAAGTATGATGATACCAGTAGTTGTCTTTTGTCTGTTTGCCTACAAACTCGGTTCATTAACTGAATGATTTTGCTTGCCTTTGCATGTGGGAAATCCTTGGATTCACACTGGTAACTGTTGAGAAAGAAGCAGAATTTTTATCAAGAGATCCCATCTTTATGCATTTCCTAGAACTCATCAAGACCGAGATGCACCTCGTGTACACCTTAAAAATCCTTCTCCATGTCTACATGTACGAGCTGAACCAGTCCCAGCTGATAGAAGAGACCCGGCTGAGGAAGCTCTTCCTCGGGGTGGAACACCTACTCGCCGTCCACCAGCACTTCCTCAAATGCCTCAAAATGCACCAGAGACAGACTCAGGACGAAGGAAATCCAATCATCTACCAGATATCAGGGATAGCGGATGCCATTATCGCTCAGGTAATGTAGGAAAGCAGTCCAGCATATCATGTTCATTGTTTACTCACCTTCAGGGCAAATTGCTTTAAAAGTTATTTTGGCAACACAAGGTCTCTTTTTTTCATGCGTGGATTCTTTGAAATAACTTCAGGAATGTGGAAGACTTTTTTTTTTTTTTTTGTTAGAGGTCCGGAAGGAAAAAGGTCATCATGAAATTAGAGTAAACGTTCAACAATCCTCTTTATGTTATTAAAGTTTAATGATTGGGCTTTTCCTAATCCATATAAATTACATGTGAAGTGTATTGTATCATTTATGAGGACCAGAGAGATATCATTGCAAGTGACAGAGGCTAAAACTCTGAGAGAGCAAAAACCTTAGGAGTGGCTGAACCAGCAGTCTTATTCATGCTTGTAAAGAAGGAATGCACCGACCAGCTCAGCAACACTAAAACGGGACAACTAGTGCACACTGACAGTTATTTCCATAGTTCAGGAAAAGCAACTTCACAACATCTCACCAAGTAAAGGGCACTTTTGATGCATTATCGCGGTCTACAATCAGAAGAAGCCTTTCTGAGTGGCTGTGTTTATGGTTTCTCTCTCATTTTATTGTCTTTTTGTTTCATGTGCAGCACTTTGGTCGACTTTGTGGTTTTAAATGTGTGTTTTTAAAATAAATTTGGATTTAGTACTGCTCACATTTAAAACGTCTGGTTGATCTTTACGTTTCATTATGTTTTGAAAATAAGATGCATGCTGGATCAATTATTAGTGGTAAGCCTTGCACACAGTTGCTTTGTACCGGTTGTCATTTCAGCCCAACATACATCAGTGACATCAGAGGCTTAAGTAGAAGAGCTGTTTGGATATTTTATTCATCAGTTATCTTAAATATGGGCCTAATTTAGGAATAACTATGTAGGTTTATCAGCCTTCTAGCCAGCGGTTGAATGGCCGGCGTTGCGCCTTGCTGAGCCGCCGGTGCGCCGGGCTGAGGATTTCACCGGTTCAGCGGTTAGCATTAGCATGCTATTAGCATTAGCATGCTAATGCTAACACCCCGCTCGCACACGCCGTGCTGAAAATTATTTCTGGCTAGAAGCCTGGGTTTATGACGGTGTTCTCTCTGCAACTTGCTTTTTGTATCTGTATCTGCCCACCATCTCTATGTGCATGAGCTGTACAGGTGTCCAGAGGAATGGCTGGTATGTCCAAAACACTGAGGGTGTGTTTGCTCCACAAGCCCAGGAATGATGCTGTGTCACTGGCATCGCATTCCCAGAGAAGCATTTTTCCCTCCTCATTTGTTAACACATTTCTTGAGTGAGAAATCAGAACCCACACAGAGCTGCACATCTCATTCCTGAAACATGGGCCATTGGATATAAAACTAATCGAATCATATCAAGTTATAGGCCCTCAAAGCAGGTCAGAAATTTGTGCTTTTTAAGTTATTTATTTCAGCCCTCCTCACTCTGATTGGTCAGCATCTACCTGTTATATATAGAATCTCCCGTGTATCAAAACACCTGCACCTGGTGTTTTTTAGGTAAACTCACCTGCGATTATCTTGATGCAATTATGCACATCAGCATATATCAGTGTCCCATTTCCCAGCATCCACACACCTGAAAAGCATTATCATATTTGCAGGTCATGTCGGGTGACGATGTCGAGCCGCGCAGTGCGGGCTGTAAACCAGGATGTTGATATTTTTATATCTCCGTATTTATTGATGGGTTTTTTTTTTTCTGAATTTTCAGTTTTCGGGTACAGTGGGAGAACGGATGAAGGATTATTACGGCATGTTTTGTGCCAATCACTTAGAAGCCGACCGCTTCTACAAAGACCTGCTGCAGAGCAACAAGAGGCTGCAGGCACTCGACAGAGTAAGAAATCCACCCTCACTGCCTACTTTAGGTGGAGCTGATTTTCTTCATGTTTTGGGAAAAAGTGTCATTTTTGCTTGTTCATGGAGATACCGTTTATACAGTCTGTCCACCTGGAAACCTCCTGTGTGGAAAAGTGGGACGGTTCTCCTGAACAAAGAGCAGCATTGTCTAAGATTCCCTCTGCTCTATCCCTAAATGTACATAGTGTTCATAATATCACTTAATAATAATAATAATAACTTATTTTGTTTTGCTTTTTTAAAATAAGAAAATAGGTCAGGTGTCTTTGGTGCGAAGGATGGGAATCTCTGACTGCTTATTGTTGGTGACTCAGCGCATCACGAAGTATCCCATCCTGGTGGAGCGACTCATGCAGAGCACCGACGGTAACGTCTCGCCGACCGCGTCCTGCCCGCTTCTTCTTATCTGCTCTTAGGCTTTCTTCAGGTTTCCAACGTCATCAGCACAGAAATCAGCCCTTCTCCTTCAAACGCCCCACATAACAACAGGTCATCAGCATCCAGCGATTACATCCTTGGCTGCAGTTTAAAGTTCCACCACTCATTATAGACTTAAAACACTTTCTTCATGAGCTTTAAAAAAGCGAAAAGAACAGCAAATATGTTACACATGTCCAACCTTGTGAGTCTCCTATGAAATTTTCTCAAATGCTCCAACTGTAGCCATCTCACGAGCCCACTCTTGCCCCCCCGTCCCACAGAAGAATCTGTCTCGTTGTCATAATGCTGGATTGAACCCAGTTTATCACCACCTGTCCAGACTGACCCATCCCCTAAAACAAACAGTCTTGATCTAAGTGGTAACGCGATCTTTGGAATCTCACATACAGTTTTATGACCCTTTCCCAAAATTCCTGCACCTGCCTGATTCAGTCATTTATTTTGTGCTCTTTGCAGCCAGCACAGACGAGTACGCGTCTCTTTCTAAAGCTTTGGAGCTCATCAAACACACCATCGCCCAGGTGAACGCTCAGGTCAAAGAACACGAGAAAGCGGCTCGCGTGAGAGAGATCGGCCAGCGTCTGGATCCAAAATCTGTGGGCCGGCTGAACGGAGACCAGGTCATCCGCAGAGAGGATCTCATCCAGGGCAACAGGAAGCTGGTGCACGAAGGCGCGGTTACCTGGAAGTCATCTGGCAAACAGAAAGGTGTGGAGCGAGCCTGTTGACTGTGGGTGTCAGTCTGTGTGTGTCAGTGTTTCACGAATTATCCAAAGTGTAAACAATGAATGACGTTCGGATCATATTTTCCACAAGTTGTTTCCTGTTCCCTTCCCTGAGTAGGATACAAGTTTTTGATTTAAATAAAGAATTTCCTGCATCTTAGAAAAAGCGACCAGCTGAGGTTGCAGTACTGTAGGCTGGTTTCAGACAGTAGGTGACCAGACGGGCGGCAACAAGGCTCAGTATAAGATGAGCATGGATTGTTTTGAACTGGGAGTCATGCAAAGCTCCTCTGAGCACAATAGATCCACTTTAAAGTCTGTCCGCCACAGTTCAGAGTGTTTTATGAACCCGTTTTATTTCACTGTGCTTAACACAGCTGCATCCTTTAGTGTCTGTGCAGCTGGAGCCTTTGAGGCTCTGTCACCAAACTAAATTCAGTCATGAGCTGCGCTGCAAAGGGATGGAAGGGAGTCCACCATCCCACAGCTGTTAGGCTGGGCTCAGCATCTTTACACCTTGATGTGTTTGTCACCTGTGTGCGAGCTTGCATGTGGTGCTGGTGTGATTTTTTTTGTTTGTTTGTTTTTTTTTTTTACATTTTTTTAAATAAAACTTTGAGAGATAATGCATTAAGTGATTGAGTGCTCAGTGGATTACTGCAGTATTATAGGAGAAAAGCTTTGTGACAAATGGCTTTTGTGAAAGCTGAACCATTCTGACAACCGGCATAACAACCGTGTGTGTGTGTGTGTGTGTGTGTGTGTGTGTCAATAAGCGATGATAAAAAGTCACGTTGAGTCTGGGCATTAAGCGGTTGTGGTGTTGTGTTGCTGAGCAGCTTTGATCTCCCCTGCAGACGTCCACGCTGTGCTGCTGCCAGACATGCTGCTCCTCTTACAAGACAAAGATCAGAAGCTTGTGTTTGCTGCTCTTGTGAGTTCTGCTCAAACATAAATGACAGACGCTCTTTACAATCATTCACTGTATCATTTATGTATAAAAGGTTTACTCTTTCCAAGACAGGCAGCATTTAATCACCTTTCAGGTATTTAATAATAATGTGTCTCATCTTGTTTATGATTGTGGCTCGTGCAGGATAACAAACCGCCGGTGATCTCCCTTGAAAGACTGATAGTCAGAGAAGTCGCCATGGAGGAGAGAGCCATTTTCCTCATTTCTGCACGCACCATCGGCTTCCCGGAGATGTATGAAATCCACATGGGCTCACGGGAGGAGCGCGTCACGTGGGAGGCCATCATACGGAAAGCGTTGGAACGGTACGCCGAGCGCTTCCACGAAGAGCGTAGACGGTACAAAAGACTAGCTTCTGGGAGCCAGTGCAGTCTCTGGTTTGGAATTATATTTAATTAAACATCAATTCTGTTTGTCATTAGTGGCGTCACAAAGGAGGCTTATACAGGGAATGCTCATTGGCTAATGAGGTGTCAATCACAAGCCGTTAGGAAGGGTTCCATCAGATCCACTGATCGCTCGTCGGGCTGTAAATGCTGTGGCGTGTTTCATGTTGCGTACCTGCCTCTGTATGAATGAACATTATGTCAAGTAATAAAGAAACTGATCACTTAAAATACTAAGACGTCTGTGTTGTTCAGTCATCAGGAAAAGGTGCAGTACGATGAAATGATCAGTACTCTGCGAACGTTTCAAGGTAAGACCGCTGAGGACATCAGCCACCTTAATCACACACACTCTGCTTCAGGAATCCTCCTGCACGGCATTTGGCTGCATTTCATTTGAAGAAAACTTGACCTGATTTTAACGCTTAATCTTGATAAAGAAGACCTGATAAGATTTGAAATGTTGCATATTTGCAATTTGTTTTGTATTTTATTTTGGAGACTTGCCAGTTTCACTTTGTCCTGCAGAATCTCTTAGCTGATGCTGGGTTTGTACACTAACCCACCTTCTGGCCTTTTTCTCCTTTTTATAATGTTAAGTGTACAAAATGAGATTTACAGTATCTGTTTTATCTGTGTTTTAAAGGGGGGGGGGGTTTCACTGCTTTTACTGCACAAAAATATTTTTTCTTTGTTGTTGTTCTGCTGCTCTTTAGATCGCCTGAAGCCATTGGATGACCACATAAAGCAGAGTCTGACAGAGAAGCAGCGGCTCTTTGCTACACTCTATAAACTTGGGACCGGGCAGGAAACCCCCCATGATGGGCTGCTGCTGAGAGGAGACACAAATGACCCCCAGCAGCAGGAACTGCTGCTGAAGGGAGCCATCGACGAGGGTGAGGGGAAACAACTGCTTTGTGACCGACACTTTTGCAGTTTCCAGTTATTTTTTGTGCTCTGGCCGAAAACAGTCGTGTTCTGAGGTCAGATGACATGTGCTGAAGTAGAACTGAAACGCTGTGATATTATCTTTTAAGGAAGAGATTAATGAATCATCTCTTTCTCCTTTGACAGTGGAAATCCTGCAGAACCTGCTTTGGCTTAAGATGAGCAACACAAAAGTTGCCGTGGATGAGAGGAACACGCAGGGGCGGCGGCTCAGGAGGGCTCAGACCTTTGGAGAGGCAGACAGCAAACCTGCAGCCAGCACCGTGCAAAGTAAGATGGGTGTGCTGTGATGCTTCGTTGCTAATGTCTCAGGTTTATAGCATGACTGTCTTGACACACTCACCACAGCCTTAGCTTTGCTCAGAGGTGTCCTGTTTGCTGCCTCCTGCAGGCTCAACTGAGGCAGCAGCCTCGAGTCAAAGAAAAAAGACAAGTGAATTTTTGATGTGGATGATTTAATTTTCTCAGATGGAGATGATGGTGATAATGATGACCATCCTGTGCACATCAGTCACAGCTACAGTGAACATGTGTTCCCGGACCTCTTCTCTGGAGGCCCCGAACAGTCTGTGAGTGAGGCAGATGTGCAGAATCCAAAGCTGTTAAACATAAATATTTACACTGTTTGCTTTTTGGCTTCCAGGCTGATGAAGAAACAGCAACCTCCATTAATTTCCCCGAGGCGGAGGTAAAGATCTGACACTGATTCTGTTATTGTGCTTGTTTGAACCTCTTTTATATTCATGAATAAATCTT
Source organism: Apistogramma diplotaenia (assembly GCA_015052665.1). NCBI lineage: Eukaryota > Metazoa > Chordata > Actinopteri > Cichliformes > Cichlidae > Apistogramma > Apistogramma diplotaenia. The sequence continues at coordinate 23,529 of VOQJ01014676.1, forward strand.
TTTCCCTCTTTCTCTCCACAGCTGTATGACAGGGTGATAATGCTCGGGCAGAGGCTCTACAGCCTACACGTGAGGCAGCTCATCTTAAATTTTTACGAAACGTTTGGTATCAGCCGGCTAAATGAACCGTTTCACCGTGCAGGCAATCATCTCCCAGCAAGACAGCCAGAATGCGCTGCAGCACGTCTTTCAGTCGCAGGACCAGCGGCCCACTAACTTCAACAACGCTCTGTACGAACATGAGAAGCAGCGCAGCTTGGATAGGCAGAGGGAGGAACTGAGCAACTTGAACAAGCAGCAGGCTCAGCTTCGAGAGGAGCAGCAGCGCTGGGAGACGGAGAAGGAACGGCACCGGCTCCAGATGGAGGCGATGGAGGCTCAGCTGAGACAGAAGGAGGAGGAGTGCAGGAGGTTAGAGGAGAAGCTGAGGGAGGAGAAGACCGAGCTGGAGACGCAGAAAGAAGGCTACCAGAAAGACCTGGAGAGACTGAGGGAAACCACAAGATCAGTGGAGAAAGAAAAGGAGCGCCTGGCTCAGGAGAAGGAGCGTTTAGATAAATTAAAGATGAAGTGGGTGCAAAATGTTGGGCAGCGCAACTACGACGATCCTTCACAAGTGAGGAATGGGATAGAAATTAGATTAGTGTAACATTTCTGAATATTAATGACATTATTGTGTATCCATGTGGCCATTTTCTGTGCCCACTGAGAAATAGATGGATCAGGAATCAGTGGTGAGATGAGTTTGCTTCCCTGAAAGGTTTGAAATGAGTTTAGATTTTTTTTTTTTCTCCGCAGCTTCGGAATTACTCAACAATCAGGGGAAGCACAATGAACGGCGGTACTCTGACCTTTAGTCCCCCCACAAATCCGTCCAGTTCCCTGGAAATTCCTCCAAAGGTTCCACCTCGCAGGGAGAGCATCCGCGTAAACCCAGCAAAGTCAAAGCTGCACAACACCAAACCTGCACCCGTGCAGCAGCAGATCCCCGAAAAACTGGCTGTTGCCAAGGTGAAGGACAAATCCACCAAGAAGAAAACCCACAAGAGGGCCCAGAGTGCAGGTGAGGACACACGTTAACATGAAAAACTTGAGGTTTAATCTTGTTTTCTTCAAATATTAGTACTGAAAAATGTTTCACTCCTAAACCCAGCCTCCATAGAGCTCACCGAGGTGGCGCCCATCCAAGTGACGGGGAAAGGAGGAGGAAGTCTGAGATCCCAAAAGAAGACGAGTCCTGAAAGGACCTTAAATGCAGGTACAAACGGAGAAACAAGCTTCCACTCAGAGACGTCGCCTCTGCGAGATGAGATAACAGCATGTCAGTGCGAGATGATTTTAGGTACCTAAACACTCACCAGGACATGATGAAGGGTTTTGATTACAGTTAAGGCCACCAGAGGTGTTTCCAGGATTGTTTTTAAACTGGATGGGCACGAGAGAGAGAGCGATACAAAGGAAAAGATAAATCTGAAATGAGTAGAGCATCTCAGTTTGTTCAATTGTAACAAGCTTGAAAGTCAATATTTAGTGGGATCCCACCTTTATTCTTCAGCACAGTCTGAACTTTCTTGTAATTCCTTTAATAAGCAGTCTTCAGGAATAGTTCTCCAGGCTCCTTGAAAGCTCTACTTTGGATGTAGGCTGACTTTTGTTCTGTTCTCTATCAAGATGATCCCACACTGCTTCAGTAATGTTGAGGTCCGAGTTGTGGGGAGCCCAATCCATGACTGATGGTGCTTTGTTGTGTGTTTTTATATCATGGTGTGCTTCTATTACAGCTGCAGCCAATCAAATGCTTTCCAGTTGGTATTTCATGGCGGATCAAAATCTCACTGCCCTTTCCTGCATTCATAGTTCCATCAACCACTGACTGAATCGCTGCCCCAAACCGTGGCGGAGCCTCGGCTGTGTTTTACAGATGGTTTTAATGCTCACTATTGTACCTTTTTTGTGATATGAGTCAGCAAAAATGGCAAATCTCTTTCCATGTACATGCACAGAAATTTGCATTAAGTACTTGCATTCAGAGTTCAGCCTGAGGCTCACAGATCTGAAACAGAACGTCATTCAGAAAGAGTGATGACATGGGCAACCATGCTTTCATATTGGAATACAACCAGTCAAGTCGACGTCTTGCTGATGAGTTGTGCTCATCTTCATAGATCAATTACAGCCTGTCTGCATTTATAAATTGGACAGCAGTTCTTTGTCCATCTGTCAGAGAGTGATGACAGTCAGGCCAAATCGGAGACATTTTACCTCCAACCAGACGAGGTGTGCAATCACCTAGATTGCTCAGAGGCTGAGGGTGTTACACACCCAACCTGTGGGCAACTAGCTGATTGCAACAACTACTTGCAATCAATTGTCAAATGCAACAAAGTTCAATGTAGTGACTGTAGTTTGAGGAGGTCGCCATCCTGTCTTTACTCTGGTGTGACTGCAACCTCAGCTTCCACCCTTCTCTCTATTAATAACCCCACCACCTCTATATTCCTAGGTTTAACATGTTCATCCTAAGTTTATGGATAAACAGCACCCTCTTGTGGAGAACCTGCAGTTTGATTGCACAGACGTGATTGAGGTCCTAAATATGTGGAGAGCTGAATTATAGCAAGAGTTGTTCCCTTTCAGTCGATTCACTCGGTACAACATGTAGTATGGGATACCACGCCCCCGCGTGTCCTAGCTGAAGACACCTCTATTACCGCCTTTTAAGGCACATGACCTGTGATGACCTATGTGGGGCCACGCCTCCATACATATATACCCTGTCATCCCTCAGTTTTCTTACGCTCTTCACCTCGCTAAGAACATCTCTGCCGAGACGTGCTAGCTAGCTACCGCTAACTAGTTCTGTTGTCTGCCGGCTCGAACTTCGCTGAACTGCCGCTGTTGGTGTGCGGACTGCCCGCGGAGTGCTAGTTTTGAGTCTTTTTGTGCAGCATCTTCGCTTTGTGTTTTGGCATGTATACCAAACCGACGCGAGCAGAGCAGAACTCTTCTGTCCGCCCCTGTCCTCGGGGGTGCGGTTTCTCTCTGCACGACAAGGACCGGCACGATGCGTGCCCCGTCTACCTGGGCATGGTCCACGCCAGGAGAGCGTTGACTGAGCCCGAAGTCTGTGCGTGTTGTCGCCAGCTCCGGCGCGCGACCCTGTAGAGACGGGTGACGTTTGTGGAAAAAGTGCTGGGAAGGACGGCTGTCACACGGCATGGACCCTCTGCTCTCCGAGTCTGTAGATAATATTCTGCTCTCACGTGGTTATATAAATGTATATCAGTAGGAGGAACATACAATTAGAAACATGTCTAATTTTAATGGATTGCAGCACGACAAACTACAACCTCAGTTTAAAAAAAAAAATCTTAATTTCAGACTCGGTGCCGATTTATTTTCCTGGAGTGTCATTTTTGTTTCTCTCCCTTCAGATACTTTCAAACCTCCAGCACTTGTCCAGAATGTGAAGACGCCTCAGCCTTCAAACGTAAACAAGCTGAGGACCACTGACGCTCCTCCACCACTTCCTCCTCCTTTCCCCAAAGAAGTACTCAAACCCCCAAAAGAGAAGGAAGTCTTCCTTTAACTATGGACTCCAGAGTTTGGATGAGCCTGGAATCAGACTGTCAGCTGTGAGAGCAGTGTGTGTGTGTGTGAGTGAGAGAAGAAATAATTATACTTGATCATGTAAACAAAGCAAAGATGTTTGAGATGTGTATCCACAGTTATTCAAGAGTGTGAAAGAAGTTTGGCTTCATTTGTACATTTGAGAGATATTTTGTATAAAGATTTCATGACTTTAACTTTTTAAATCATTTTTGTTTTTAAATGAAAGGTAATCTGTAAACATGTACCACTCATTTCTTAAGCTCTTGCTTCCATTCATTCATCGTGTGTGAGAGAGAAGAAGTGGTAAATCTGACAGTTTTACTTCTATTTAAAACTGAAGTTTAAAGCAGTTTTTTAAAATTTAGTTTCAGAGTGAATCAGATATCAGTGACGTTTTTAAAAAATACAGCTGAGCATGTGTACAAAAAAAGTCCGACTGCGAGCTGCTTGTTAAGTGAATAAAAGATTTGGCCGGATTGAAGCAGTTTCCATGACAATGATGCTGTTAAACATTTTGGTGATGTAAAATATTTAACCTCATGTGCCTGGTAGAAACACTGCACGTGCTCTTCTTTGTTCCTTGTAAAATATTTAACATGTGTTGGAATAAAAACTGATTTTACTGTTAAATTGTCTGAAGTTTGATCTTTGTAAAATAGTCGAAATAATCACCTCCAAAATTAAAATTTGGTGTGAAAAAAAATTTTTTTAGGAAATAAAATTAAGGATTCCGTTTTCTTTATATTGTAAGGTGAAGAAGAATCGGGCTCGTAGCAACAGTAGACATCACGTCTTAGACACTTCACCACACATGTCCACCAAATCACATGATTCGGCCCAGCTTTGACACTTTTGCCTGACACGACTCTCCCCATTTACCCGGGTTGGGAACCGGCACGAGGACTCTGAGCTGGGCAGATTAAATGTAGAGACTCAAGCATTCTGTGGGCTTTGAGTGATCAGACAAGTGTGATGTACTGCAAGAAACACAGTAGGCCAAATATCAAATACATTGATTCTTTATTATACATATGCCTCCACAGAGGCATTAAAAACCACTTGGTGACACCAAACTATACTGGTGAATGAATAATGTCATGTCCTGTAAAATCTGTTGAATCACATTCAGACCCGAGGGCGCTCTCGTTTACCCAAATGATTTGAACTTTTACAGAGAGCCTCTACACTACCCAGCATGCTTGGCTGCTGGCATTCAACAGGATGCCCTCGAGCCAGGCAAACAGAAGCAGAACGACTACCGGACAGACAGCGTTGCCTTGGTTTCCGTTTCTTTAAACCCTTATAGTTATGCATTAACATACACATACACACACACACACACGAGCCGACAAGTCGGTCCATGAGTTAAAATACTGTGCAACTGCTTAAATACAAACTAACAACAACCAGAATCTCTCGCTACGGTTCACACGTAAACCTGCAGCACTCACGGTTTTCATAAAGAGACTTGCACAGGTGACACAGCGTCCTGCAACCCCCGACGTGGACGCGGTAAGGCCAACAACAACTCTTAAGACAACATGAGCGACTCCTGGGAGAACCAGACTGCAGTGGCTTCAGCGGTCGGGACATGAGCAACATTAAAGTCTGGGTTATACACTGGTCTCTTTATACGGGGTAAAAATCAAAAGAAAAGCATGCAAAAACAAAAAACTTAACATAATGATGAGATAAAAACAAAATAGCTTTGGCTCAATCAACAAACTTGATAGCACCGCATTTTAAAGGGTATGAAACTCTTCAGCCACTTCGTGCTCGGACTCTGGTGTGGTTCAGAGTGGAGCAGAGGGAGGAGGAAAAAGGGTTTTTTAAGGGATTCGGTTTCAAATTAAGTGCTTGAAAACTGCTGGATGCAGAGCTGCTGCCGGCTCTTTTTTTAATGAGCAGCACAATGCAGATGCTGCCTTGTGAAGCAGAAGTCTCAACAGGACCCCTAAAGCCCGGTCACACCAGAAACGTGGACAGTTTAATATTTGGGTTTCAGGCTCAGTGACTGTGACTCCGTCCTGGCCCAGAGCATCTTTCAGTGCCCCTGTTTCACCTCGAAGGCTTTGGCATGTTGTTCTCAACACTGTACAAATTCTATTAAAATCACTGACAAACAGCAGAGAAGCTGGCAGGCCCAGATCCGTGATTGATTTAGTTTTAAATCCACAGTGGGTTTAGAAGTAAACCAATGTGTGACTGAAATGCAGACCTTCACCTTTAGCTCGTGTTTAACAAGAGTGCTTCAATAACTATTTAGGAATCTTTTTATACACAGTTCCCCATTATATTATATCTGGTGGCTGTGCTCTCCCTTAGAGATGTGGAGAGGAGCTCAGTCATACAGGTGTGTGGGGGCGGAGTAGAGCTGCTACTGTTCCACTTCAAAAAAGGCCCCAATTAAGGTGTTTCAGGCATGTCCCACCAGGAGAAGGCCTCGGGGCAGCCCCAGGATACGCTGGCATGGGAACGCCTTGGCACGAACTGGAAGGAGGTCCTTATACTCCTGCCAATCCGAACTCGGATACGAGTCAGAAAATTGATGGATGGATAAATATCTACAGTTAATTCAATTCAATTTGTATTTTACAGCTTTGCCTTGTAAATATGAGGTCCAACAACAGGTCACTGCAAGTGAAGGAGGCCACAATCAGGCTGAGAGAAACCATAAGCCTGCAGTGGCCAGCTCAGCAACACCAAAAGGCCTGACAGACCACAGAAGGCAACAACTGCAAAGGACTTTCATCAAAGTGTTAAAAAAACAATCTTTAAATTTAAAATGATGTTAGTCTAATTAACTGAAACTGGGGGGCTGTGTATAAAGTGTCAGGTGTCCCTGAACCCTGAGTGTTTCTTCTTCATTCACATCTTTCCACTCTGTGTTTAAACACCACTCAGCATTTAATCTTGATTATTAATCTTTGGCTCTCTTCCACAGCTTGTCTTTTGTCACCGGTCGCAGCAGATGGCCGCCCCTCCCTGAGCCTGGTTCTGTCTGACGTTTCTTCCTGTTAAAAGGGAGTTTTTCCTTCCTGCTGTTACCAGGTGCTTGCTCATCCTTTGATGGGTGGGGTTTTCTCTGGATTATTCTTTGGTCTTTATCTTACGATATAAAGCACCTTGAGGCGACTATTGTGATTTGGTGCTTTATAATTAAAACTGAGCTGAAAAGCCAGAAGTCTGCTCCCCAGTCACATCTTGACTGTTTGATTTAAAAGCCACTGTGGTCGTGTACAGAGGCAAAGATACAAAATTATTTTCCATCAATTATGGACCTAACTCCAGATCAGTGCTAGAAAACAACTCATCTGCCAGCTATCTGACTGCCCTTTTCTCTTTTTGTGTGTCCAGAAAATTTAAACAGATCTTCAAGATGATGTCGTCCACAACTTATTTTTTCCTCATCAACATTTCAAAGCTTGAATATACTCAGTTTCTTATGCCTATACGAGAAGTTGGAATGAGAGCGACTCTTTAAAATAAAATAGATCTTGATTAGTGTTCACTGGCTAATCGTCCACAAATCATCTTTTCTTTTTTTTGTACTGCGTCAGATGAGGGGAAAATGAAATTAGATGGTTCAATCAGCAAATACATTCTGATAGATCAAAGTTAATCAAGGACGGTTGTGGACAAATCAGGATTGTCAAACATGCTGCTCGCAGCTCATTCAGCTCACTTTACAGCGTGTGCAAACTGCAGTGAAGACATTAATTACAGCTATTCCTTTCATGACTATGCCAGCATTTCTATACAGTGATGAAAGTATTTTTAGATCAAGGCACGTACTTTGAATCATAAAGTACACATGAAGGGATTTTTTTCCCTTTTCAGCTTCTGCGGCCTGTCAAGTTTTTAAGTTTTTCACTAAGCTCTCAGCATTTAAAACAGAGAATGTCTTCAAAAAGTACTTCACTGTAAAGAAAACCAATAATCTGTAAGGGTACTTTTCTAAATCAGTTATTTAGCACTGCTGTAAAAGGTCTGGTTACACTGACACTTGCTGGTGTGACAGGGTCTTTAGGTTGGCTGAAAGCTGAGTGTGGTGGAAATATTTAGTGTTTTTTTTTTCAGCAGAGAACTTTGCAGATTTGGCTTTTCACTCCCCTTACAGGTGGTGCAGACTGTATATAATGTTGGGGCTGCTTATGTTTGGCAGTTTGATTCCCTCTGTACCCTGCTGAGCCCGACATTCAGAAAACACAGATCCGTTCTGCTCCTCACTTTGCACTGAGTGCAAACAAGCATGCGCACGTGGAACGTTCCACTAACTCAGACACACTGTAAAGTAAAAAAAAAAAAAAAAAACGAAAACAAAAAAAACGGGAAAAAAAGGGAAAAGGCCGTACAAAAATTTTTTTCAGTTAGGTTTATTTTCCTCCTTTTTGCTCTCTGCGGGGGGGGTTTGCGGGG
>VOQJ01014676.1:31579-45762 GCA_015052665.1 Apistogramma diplotaenia
AGAAAAAACAAGTCCGTGCGGCCCGTCCGTTTTCACAGAGTGAAAACAAGAATGGGAAAAGAGAAGGTTAAAAAAACTAAAAAAAACTATAAAGAAAAAAAAAAAAAAAAAAACAGAACAAAATAAACGTGATGAAATGGGAAAGTGCCGTACTAGACTTTGTTTCAGTTAGGTTTATTTTCCTCCTTATTGCTCTCTGCGGGGGGTGTTTGCTGAGGCGGGTGCTGAGGGGAGTCTTCGCTCTGATTGCCTTCGTCCTCTGTGGCCTCTGCCTCCGGTTTAGCCGAGGGCCCCTCGGTCTGTGGCGCAGCGGTTTGTGTGCAGTTGATCGGTGCAAGCACTATGGCAGGCTGCGGGGAGCAGGAAACAAATGTCTGTATGAGTTAGCTGAAAGGTAGCAGGCCGAAAACTAAAATTAGTGACAAGAGTTACAGGAGAGCTGAAGACAAACAGCACCAAATGCTATGCAGTTAAAAATTTAACCCCAGTTAATGAAGCTTTGTGCGTCAGGTATTCCTGTATGGAGCAATAGAGAAGTCCCACTGAGGTTTTTAGCCCCATCAAACTACACACAAAGGTAATCTACATCAACATCAGCCCCACTAATGAAGTCAGAGTTTGCCATATGATCACTAGTTTACCATCAATGCAGAAAACAAAAAAAGTTAAGAGAACAGGGGGGGCGGGGGTACTACGAAGCAAGTTGCTTTGGCCACTGGTGTATAAACCTAAGCACACAGATTGCTTCTACAAAGACCTGCACAGAGTCCTGATCTCAACCTGACAGAACACCTTTGAGGTCAATTAGAGTGGAGACTATGAGCCAGAACTTCATGTCTAACATCAGTGTTTGACCTCACACACGCGCTTCTGGAAGAATGGTCAAAACATCCCATAAACACTCCTCAACTTTGTAGAAAGACTTCCCAGAAGAGTTGAAGCTGTTACAGCTGCAAATGGTGGGCCGACATCCTATTAACCCCAATGATTATGAAGTCAATATAATATTCCACTGCAGAGCTAAAGTGCAGCCTCATCTGCCATTTGAAACTAGTTACATTTGGACAGTCAGACTTTTTCTCTCTGCTTCCACAGTTGCTTGATTTTTATGTCACCCACTGTTGGCATAATAGATCTGTTGCCACTATTTGTTGCTGTTCAAGATAAAAAAAAAAAAGGACTGCTGCATACTGGAGCTCTGAAACTTCAAACATTAAAGACTACTCAGTGAATTCAGGTCAGACTCTGTCCCATATCCTGACGACGAAGACCTGGAAATGATTCCTGCCACTCACTGACTCACAGTTTGGCCTGCCGTGACTTTACAGCACGGCTTCTTTTGGTGGGCACAATGAGATTGCGCTCAACACGACACATGTAAGACATATTCCTTCAGCAGAGAATCTGAATCTATAAAGAATCTGTGAAAATGTGACGCTTCCAGCAGGTTTTTAAAAGAACCTGCTCCGAACCAAGAGTTCAGCATCGGTTGCCACAGTGATCTAACCACGTTCAAAGACAGCCACCAGTGCGACACTGAAAACTCTTGACTTTAGGCTCAACATAGCTCGCTAACTCATTAATCTTGCTTCGTAGTACGCCCATTGGGATGTTTAATGGTAGAGTGTAAAGCCCAGTTTGAATACCTGCAGTGACATTCACAGACAGCTGAGCCCTCAGCAGCAGACTAGAGCACACCCACAGTAAAATAAAGGGAGCAATGGAGGGAAGGAAGGGGACAGTGAAACAGAAAGAAGCAGTTGGAACGGATGGAATTATTTAAAGGGGTTACTCAACTTGAAATTCTACTTTAGTCTGAATGTATTTTAACACTAGATTGTTTGTTTTTTTTTTTTAAGTCTTTTTGTTCTTCGGCAGTAGGCAGTCATATCAAACTGGTATTCACCACAAATCCACTTCCAGTCCAGAACTGGGGCAACTCCCTGCGCCACAGCGCTACAGTGAGGCTGGTGAGCAGGGTGCAAGGCACCAGGTAGAGCAAAGCCGGCTGACCCATCTGCATCATGGCCAGGGCCACGAAGGTGATCAGCAGGCCGATGCCGTAAGCTAACGGGGAGAGAGACAGAGGCAGGTGTCACTTTAGATCCTGCACATTTTCAAGCATTCCTTTCACACCACTGTACACTAGTCCACTGGTGTTTTCTTATTTAAAGGCCATCCTCAGTCTAGCTTACATATTGAGCTACATCCATCTGAAAAATATGGGAAGTTACGGTCTTTTGTTCTGTCCCTAAAACATGTGCGTCATCTGGAAATAAAAATAATACATTTCAGCTCCTTCTGCTCCAACAATCAACTAAATATCAGAGAGCTGATCAAGCTAAATTAATTTAATCATTTTAACTGCCCTTGACATTTTGAGATGACCTATTCTGTTTAATGTTTCCTTGGGGGTTTTTGCACCTCACTCCTGATCCTATTCATGTGTGTAACCATGTGTGTGCACATTACTGACCTTTCTTTCAGCATAGGAAAACTTAAATGTTGATATTCTGTAATCTTGGCAAGTCTTAACTGTTATTGTAACAATAACTAACCCATGTACATCCAAATGTATGAGAAATGTGAAAAATGGAACTTCTGATGCATGTTGGCCTTAAACATCTGAAGACCGTCTCAAAAACATCAGCATCGAAACCCTTTCCAACGGACCATGCTCAAGAATATTGGACTAATACCTACCATGCACACCTGATACAGCGAATTTAAAAATGATCTTGCCATAATATGATTTGCACCTTCTTGTGTTATTATTTATTCTTTTTGCACCCTTGAAGTTTTGTTTTTGTTTTGTACCTGTATACTTATTTTTATTTTCTTTTGTTATTATAGTTCTTGCTTGGTGCTCGGTTCCCATATTTGTGAGCTCCTTATTCTTGTACCTGGTTTATAACATGAAAAGCAATAAACAGAGGTTTGAAAAAAAAAATCTTGGCTTAATAATAATCTGCATTTATTACATTACAGGCCCCCATGATATTTTTGTTTGGGTTAAAATGATGGGTTAACCCCCCCCCCCCCCAAATCCTCCCCTCAAGCCCACATACATACCGACTGTACAGGCCACAAAGTAGATCCTGGAAGATTGTGTTAAAATGTCAAATCTGTGACAGTACGCCACCAGCAGACCTGAGAGGAAAAAAAAGCAAAGAAATATTACACATGCATGCCAGCTATTTTAACGGACAACCATTTTTAAATCTGTTTGAGAGAAATACATCATCTGCAACTGATTTCCAACAATGCCCTTGCTCTTATTTTGAAAGTTCTTTCAAGTCTCTGTTTTCCTTCCAGCTGGCTCACTGTCCACATTCCCATCGAGTTGGTCCCTGAATGATTCAGCCCACTGAGCTCCACTGTGCTTTGGAGATCAGCTGCGAGCTGGAAGGCCACTCCAACTCTGAGGTATTATATTCTGGTATGTTTGCTTTCAGTTCGTGTTAGTTTCGGTTAGTTTCCAGAGTGGGTTTAGTCATTTCAGTTTAGTTTAGTTAGTTTCAGTGCCAGTTTTTGGCAGTGGCACAATTTTTTGCAAACCCACTGCCTCTAACGTTTTCTTGAGTTTAATCCAACAGACCTTTTACATGAAATAGTGACGTTTCAGGCCACAGTGGTCCTTCATCAGACTTTGATTAGTCTGATGAAGGATGAAGTCTGATTTTTATTCTTTCCAAAAAGCATTCGACAAAGGGAATGAAAGGAGTGGGAGATTGACATCTGCAGTGATGCGCACACTGCACCAGTCTTTTGTGGTAAAGAGGGAGCTGAGTGTTAAAGCGAAGCTATCCATTTACCAGTCAAGTCCTTACCTCACCTAAAGTCATAGTCTTTGGATAGTGACCAAAAGAAAGAGATAGCAGATACGAGCGGCTGAAATGAGATTCCTCTAAAGGGTGGCTGGCCTCTTCCTTATCACGCTTACAGAGATAGGGTGAGGAGTGCAGCCATTCGGGAGGGGCTTAAAGTAGAGCCGCTGCTCCTCCATATCGAAAGGAGCCGAAAGGATCTGATCAGGATGCCTCCTGGGCATCTCTTGGATGAGGTGTTCCAGGCATGCCCTACCAAGACGAGGTCCCGGGGCAGACCCAGGACACGCTGGAGAGATTATATCTCTCGGCTGGCCTGGGAACGCCTCGGTGTCCCCCTGAACGAGCTGGAGGAGGTGGCTGGGCTTCTCTGCTTGAGTTGCTGCCCCCACCCGAATAAGTGGAAGACAACACTTTAGTTATGTCTCTTTGATGAGAAACTTTTGTGTCTACATGTGCCGTGTACATAGCATGACTTTGACATGTTTTGCATGTAATTTAAATGTGGTTTGTGGATAGATATTTTTGGAAAAACCTTAATGTCTTCATTCTTTGAGAGGAATGTCTCTCACTACGCACATTTTAGACATCTGTGACTGTGATCAGTGTGGCTGCAGCATCCTGTGTTATGATTAAACATTTGCATACCTGGTACTAAGATGTCTCCAAAGCCAAGGAGGGAGAAGGGCCGGTCACAAAGAGCCAGAGGGGAGGAGTTTAACCGTGGCACTTTGAGCACCATGGGAAGCTGGAAAAAACACAAACATTAGTGTCGCCATCAACTGCGCCCCCACTGAGCTGAGAGGGGCATTCGAGAGCTGTCAGGTGTAATTGAGTTGCACAATGTAGGCTCACCTTTTCGTGTGTGGCGGAGTCAGAGGGACCAGCCGCTACCTCCACCATTATACTTTCCCCAGTCTGAGAAGAGAAGGTAAGGGGTAAAACAACACAGCCGACAAAGACTGATGAGTCTTGTGTGGGAATGGTTGTGACATACCTTTGTAAAGAAAGGCGTAATAAATACGAAGAAAACATCATACACAAACAGGACCGTCATTAGTAAAGTGCAAGCCTGCAGGAGGGAGGAAAAACACATGAGGTGAGTTTATAACCAAAGCTTCAGACAAACTTAGTAAACAAATCTTTTTATGGCTCAGATCTGGAACCTTAAATGTGGACAGCCTGACTGTTTTGAGCATGTAGAGACAGAAGGCGATCCCCAGGGCGTCCTGTAACACCCACGCCCACCTGGAAGACACGTAACACGAGTGTTAGTCAGCCAGCACCATCAACATGTCATGTACCTCAAAGGTGTTATCACACGCAGATGTTACACCACCCAATAAACACACCCACAATAAGTCTGCCCTCAAACCAAAATTCTTAGGTGCTAGAAGAAACTATGCAGCAGTCTATAAGACCAACAGTTTCAACACCTAATATTTCAGCGGAGTGCTTTAACATTGTTAATCATTTTTATACAGGACAAAAAAAAGAACATCTTTCCATGTGAAAGTGACATTTTTCCCCAAATACAGTCACTGGGATCATTCTGAATTGTAAGCCAGAAAATATTCACTTCTGGACAAGCCCACAACAGGAGGCAATGGCTTGCGTTTCCTACAGCTGGAGGAGCCTGAGTGGTGAGACTTCTAGACAGGTGTGGTAAAGTATCTACTATGACTGTTCCAGATGAACACCTTTCATGATACTGAGCTTGAAATCTGCTTTTGGAAAGCAAATTATTCAAATTTCGGCCGTGTTTATTTAGTGCTTTCAGTCACAGTTTATAGTTAAAAGTTTGCCCTTTAATACAAGCTGGTTGTCATCTAAGTGGGGCATTTAAAGCCCCATCCACAAATAAAGCTATCTCCATTCTGCATTTCTTTGTAGCCAACAGCTGGTCGCTACATTGGACATCTCCAGTTCTAGCTATGTAGCTGATGTATTTACCTGCAGGCCTGTTATAATATCATAATTCATGGGCTGTAGTGTAGATCGCTACAAAAGACTAGTGGCAATAAAAAGCTGCAGACAACCAAATGACAAACAAATCATTTTTGGGGTGTTGTGTTTATATTCATAGAACAAAACGACAAAACACTGCAGGACATTAAAAAGATGGCAGCCCGAACCAACAGAGGAGACACTTACTTCATAACTTTACAAGTGGATTGTCTCAGGCTAATAAGGCCAATAATTATAAAAAAAAAAAACGAAATTAAATATGTATGAAAACTGTCACCTATATATGCAGCATTCAGTTTGTAAAGAAAATACTGCAGTGACTCAATCTGATAAGTGACAAAACTGAAACTTGGTGCAGGATTGTTTATGTGATTTCATTTTTTTTTCCGCACTCACTGGTCTTCATTGCGAAACACCATCCAAAAGATGCTGACACAGATGCACAGAGCTGACAGCAGCAACATCCGAATCTGCGGCCGCTTGTGCAGGTACGGCAGGTTGTTCTCCGGGATCCTGTTGTCAAAACAGGGACCAGATGTCAGCCACAACAACAGCACTTTCTCTCAAGGAAGCACGGTCACTGCAATGCAACTAAAATATTATTTTAATTATGGTTGAATCTGCAGATTATTCAACCTTAATCGTTTGGTCTATGTTTTGTTGTTTACACTGCTATGACACCTATTAATGTGGCCCGAGGTCTCACCTGCACTTGCAGAAAGGAAGTCTCCTGATGAACGGCCACAGGCAGCTGTAGAGGCCGACGGAGGAGGCCAAACAGAAGATCCTGATGACCCAAATGGCTAAACAGCGAGGAAACAGCAGAAGTAGGCAGGAGATGAGTGCATATCATCATGTGCAGCAACACACTTCTTTGTCATCCCAGCTCCTTAAATGCCTGCTTTCACTGTTTTTACACCATCACCAGCTTTCAGCAGCTTTTTAATCTGTTTAAAGGGGAAATGTTATCTCAGCCATTAAGCTCTTTATCGTTGCAGCCATTCTTTATGCTCACCAGAGTCTGAATCTACTGCGGTGTAATGCTGGACAGCAAGCAGCTCTGCTTGAGTGATCTCTGAGGAATCTCAGATTACACTGGATGTTTATCTCCATTTGTTTAATAAGATTCGTTTAGAAGCTCTGACATTTTAAACAGCGATCCATTTTTTATTATTATTTCATATATTTTCTTTCTGTATCTGTGTTTTGTTGCACCTGTGTGCTGTACACGCAGCTTGTTACAGTTAATTTCTAAAATTTCTTTCATTATATATATATTTTACTTATTTAGCTCATTTATTTTGATTTGGCTATTATAAATTTACCTGAGTTCCTTTCTATTATTTAGTTTTTACCATATGGAAATATTTGCTTTTGCATTTTATTTTATTGAACTGAATATTTATTCTTCTTATTTAAGCTATTTTTTAAAGGTTGTGTTCATTTTTAGCTTCTGCAAGCCAAAGTCTATCTTGTCTACTAAGCATGTCTTTCATTCCAAGGTGCTGCTGTTGTCCACACTGTTGGTACCAAAGAGCAACTGATTGGGATGAAAGTTTCCAGCATTCACTGGAAGCAAAGTTGCTTTGATGCAAAGTTAAAGGAGATGGGTCTAAGCTTAAGACACTGATGCAGAGGTGATAACGTGATGAACAAGCCAGCAGCCTTCATGAGGACTTTGAGGGAACTTTGAGAATGCTGAAAACCATTCTGCACAGACTGCAGAGTGCTATTAATTCAGCCAAAAACTTTAAGTGTAAATGAGCTGTTAGTTAGTGTGCACTCACACTGAACAAAATGCCTATGAGCCCCAAGTCCAGCTTGCTTGACTAATATGATTTCCCGGGTGCAGTCCAGTTAGACTTGGGCACAGTACACAAGCAGTGTGATCCTCCAAACAAGGACCTCCAACACTTCCTTAGTGACTGCAGCCTCTATTAAAATCACTTTCAAAGGGCATCGTTTCTCCACTTTTCTAATCAAGCCACAAAATGCAGCTCATGAACCTCACGGGGCTCTGCCAGTTTGTTCTTTTTGTGAAACAGAGAGAGTGAGGGAGGAGCTGATCCGCAGATAAATTTAAGCATCCTCTGGCCTGGATCGTTAAGCACAGTGTGAGCATGGGCCAGCGGGAGGTGGGAAGTGTGGACAAATGTGTCTAATCTTAGTACTCTATTAAACTGAGAATGCAACATACTGTAGATAAAAAGAGCACAAATTTGCCAAGTGAAGAGAAGAAATTTGAGAATATTTTTAAATTAGTTTAAAATTTTCACAATGATTTCCTACTAAGTCCAAGATTTTTCCATTCAGGCATGTTTCAGTCAAGGAAAACAAGGACACCTGCAAGATACCAGTAAAAAGCTGCAAAACTATTTTACAGTCAGTGAAACTTGACTTAAGATGATTCAACACTAAGGGTGACATGATTTTTTCCATTTCCATTGCACACACTTAAGTCAGAATGATCATACTCAGGGAGGCTTGAACTCAATCAGCAGCTCTGGAACCAGTTCAGATCAGGATTTGAGTTTGTTAAACCTGCTTCGGATAGACAGTAAACATAAGCACATCCTCGTGATTTCATTTGTTTCTAAACTGGAAAAAAGTTGGGTTCGCCTTTCTGTCCATCTTCTTTTGCACAGTGTTTTTCTTTTTTCATTCACATTTTTAGTTTTGAGGAATTTTTCTACTTTTTTTTCACTCTGAGGGTTTTTTTTTTTTTTTGCACATAGTCTATGCTGGTGTTTTTTTAAGGTTTTCTCACATCTTCTGCATAATTTCAATCCAGAAGAAATCCTTACCAAGTGATGCCAAGCCACAGTGTGCGAGGACAAATTAAAGGCCCCAACACAGTAATGAATACTGGGCAGAAGGACTGAAACCACCATCATTTACCAGCCATATATTCTGACCTAAGCATTTCTTATCTTTTAAAGATTTCCTTCAGTATAGTCTGTGTACAGATCGTGCGTGCCCTTCTCATACCCAGGCGGTCGTAGAAAAAGTAGAGTAGCACCAGCATGTTGCAGCACATGACAACGAACACACAAATCATGATGGGGGTGACGTCTACGGTCTCCTCGTCTTGCTTCTCGGCGCCATCGTCCCGTTTGTGCTTCATGTACCGTCTGCAGGAGGACAACCAACAGTGAGTAACTAAATTCAAACAGTGTCTATATGCATTTGTTTGTTCTGGGGTTTTGTCCTTGCAAATTACTGCCTGATGTTTGGTGATTTGCCAAAACTTCCAGGATAACAACCTTGCCATCAGCAGTCAATATTTAATGTCATTTGGTCAGCTGGCTGCCTTTTACTTCCATACTGAGTTGAAAACACACACTCATAATCCCGAAAGGGCTTTTTGCCTGTGGTGCTGTGCGTCAGTGACCCCATCTGAGTGTGCCCTTATTCACCTTGGAAAACTCCAAAAGGAGTGGATTTGGATTGGCTAAAGCCGATGAGTCACCCATCCTCAAATAAACAGCACTGCCCTTTAGTGCAGTTCCAGTGGAAAGATGCAGATTGCTTGGTTTGAAAAGAAGCACACAGTCACCCAAGAGGAAAGTCTTTTACGATCATGCAGTTGCAGTTCTTTGCCAGGAAAACTGACAAATCTTTCTCTGGAGAAGCCTGATGAATTATTGCTGATGTAAAATTAGCAGCCTTTAGTCTCATGCCTTTAGCTGAGACTGAAGGCATGATTTCCACATGCTCAAGGAATATTTGTCACATTTTAACAAAGAAAGGCTGACTCCACAACACAGGAAATCTAACACTGTGGGTTATTCCACTGTAAATCCATCATTCACTCACTTTTTGCTGTCCCTGCTGCCGGCCCAGTAGCCTCCAATGGCAACCGTTCCTACTGCCATCAAGAAGATGATCACCATGTTATAGTCCAACACTGGCTCGTTGGGTGCATACATGGCAACCAGCTGTCCTTTACCAAAGGTCTGTAAAAGTAATGAACAGCATTAAATTAAGTTACTAAGACTCTACACTACTGTAATTATGCACGAATCATAGCTCAAAATAACCCTTATTTTATCATCTCGGAGAAATATTTCCACCACCTGGTTGACTCTGTGCTGTGAAGAAGTTATGAAAGTAAAACAAGGTCCAACCAGGTGCTAACAGGGTGTACCTAATTAAGTGTCCAGTGAGTTTATATGACACATCATTAAAAATGGCATAATAAAGCCACTTTAAATTCTCAGGTGTAGAACTTCTAAAGTGAGCGAACAGGAAAAGAAACACATGGGTTTCGAACTCTCACCTTGCTTATGTCCAGCATATCAGAGTAGCTGAGCAGTGCTACAGGAATGTCAATCTCCTCATACTGAGTCTTGTTTCCTGCTGGTGGTGTCTGTAGGAAAAACAAAATCAAAACAACACATTTCTGATTTTGTAATGTAATCTGTTTAATTCTGACACAAAATAGCTGCAAACAGCTGTCTCACCAGTCTGTCCTTGCTGACAATGAGCAGACCCTTGGCACCATTAATCTGGGCCAGGCGAACCTTTTCATAGAAAGTGCAGTTGCCCCTCATCACCATGGGGATACGGTTTGGGAAGCCACCCTCTGGGACCTCAGAGGCTGAGCACAGGACCGATGTAGTCAAGTCGTAGATCTGGAGACGTGACTGTGAAACAAAAAGTTTGGAAAATCTCTATCAGAGGTATCTAAATACAGTAATTAGAGATGGTGGCTGTTTTAATTTAGTTTCAGTCATAATATACGGTTTATTATTCTTGAAAGGAAAAAAAACCCCTCTTCCTCATTTA
The DNA here is from genome assembly GCA_015052665.1 of Apistogramma diplotaenia. Taxonomy (NCBI): domain Eukaryota; kingdom Metazoa; phylum Chordata; class Actinopteri; order Cichliformes; family Cichlidae; genus Apistogramma; species Apistogramma diplotaenia. The sequence goes on from VOQJ01014676.1 coordinate 42,163, forward strand.
GTGTAAAAAAGGTTGCCTTGTCAAAAAGATCCTTGTGTTTCTACAGGAGTATCAGTAGGTTTTTTTTGTTTTTCATTATACACCTATATTCAAAAATAAAACCCTGATGCAAGCATGATTGAGAAACTGTAATTATTGTATTTCCTGCTGAATGTATTACCAGAAACGACTATATTCTGATATCATTCGTGAAGATCTCCAGTGGTTGCACTCAGTTCTGAGTAGCTGCTCAAGTCCTAACAGGCAATGAAAGCGGAGATCATATTTCAGCATCCCCTATGTGTATTTCTAAGAAAAGATGTGACTGTACGCTGAGGTTTAGCCTCATTGCACGGTTACGGCCTTGAAGCAATTTGAATGATTACAATGTTTGGTTATACCTCTCTGTTAGTGACTTACTGCCTTATTGAGGTCCTGAGGTAAACGTGCCCACTGAGAGTTGAAGAATATGCAGTAATCCTTTCCTTTGCTCTTGCCCTTGTCACTGAAATGGGCCATGCCGTACTCTCCCACCACCTGTCAAACATGAAAAAAAAAGTCTGTATCATTCCATATGTCCAAGAAATATTACATTTTTACATCACAGATTTGACCTTTAATTTCAGAAGCACCAGAAGTGTTAAACTGAAGGAAGATTATTAACAAGGTAACAGTAAAAAGGCATTTTTTCACATTGAAATAAGCTCCACTACCATACAAGGTGCCTCCATCACATTATGAGACACTACAACAAACAACAAAACCCAACAAACATACCTGCTACCATGTTAGCATTAACTCCTCCCTCCGCCATAAAAAAGTAGTTCTCACAATTATTTTTTCTTTAGGTGATTTTGCCCACAGTTACATCCTTAACTTCCTCGCTCACAATTGAAACATTTGATGTGCACTGATATAGTAAATGCCATACTTAATGTGAAGTTGCAATAATAATATACAGTTGACACAGAATCCCAAGGCTCACCATTTGGGAACTACTGGTTTGCTCTTCCATCTATACCCTTCAGTATTCAACCTGAAATGTGTCCCCTATGGATCCTTTATCAAATTGTGATGGAGCACCTGTATCTGTTTAAGTGCCTTGAACACATCCTCCCAAAATTTGAGGCCATTACCAAAATATTTGGGTACAAGTACAACCATCAATATGTGGACCACATTTTCTCCCAAAGTCCCTTGATTGGGGTGGACTAACTTTAGCCTCAGCTACATTTCCTATAATGGAGTTGGTTATTAGATGTGTTCTGACACATGTACGTAGTTCTTTCGACTTATCCTGTGGTGATGATGAGCCCAGACTGCTTCAGTAATGTTGAGGTCTGGGGGACTGGGGTCTATGACCGACTTATAGATTGATGTGAAGTGGCTTAAGAAAAAAAATCCTCTAAGAATGGTCAGGTTCAAGGACTGGACTGAAAAAGAATGAAAAAGCAGCCAGTGCCCAAAGAAAAACTTTGAAAGCCCTTCAGAAAACTATAGCTCAAAGTCATCTTACAAATTACAGAAAGTCTGGCTCCTTGAAAGCAAAATATAATGAAGGGTGGCTCAAAACTTTGTCATACTTTACATCTGTTTTTTACTTCCCATCTTATTTTTTTTTTAGCATTCATACAAGATAAAGGTGTTATAAAACGTTCTTATTCTACGTCCCAATGTGTAACTGCATTGAAAAACGTCTCCATTGGTGTAGGAGCCAGGACTTTACCTCATTCTTGAGGTTTTTAGCGAGGGCCCTTAACTTTAGATATACAAAAAAATAATAAAGTATAAAATACTGTGTGTGTGTGTGTGTATGTTTTAGCTGGTACTACAAACTACAGCCTCCAATGTATGAAAAAGCACAATCACAGCTCCTACCAATCACGCTTTCTGCAGTGTATTCCTAATATTTACAGCATCAAATGCTTCTGTAATACCGCTGCTTTCTGTCTTTCAGCATAATATAAAAGTAGGACCACCTTTGGCGATATGAACACTTTCCGCCACCGAACACAAAGCAGAAAACCGGTTCAGATCTGTTAGTTTCACTCAATTAGTTGGTTGTACTGTGTCAGGCAATGAAATTTCACTCCTAAAGTCTCTGATTTCAGACGCGTTATCATATTTTTACACCACTACCGCAGTCTAAGTTATCTAACATCCGACTCACTATCAGCTAATCACTGCTAAGATAAACCCAGCATTGGTTTCAGTCATGAAGTGAATCAGCACTAATCCTGCTTCATTAATGTTGCATTAAAAGGTGAGTGATGTGTGGCTTTCCAGGGCCCACGGTGATCTCCGCAAGCTAACAGCTAACAGCATCCATGCTAATACTCCCGGAGAAAGGCAAGGAAATAAAGACAATTTGTGCTTGTTAACCGCGGGCTACTACGCGACGAAAAGGCACCGAGGACCATATTTCAAACTAACAGACGCAGTCTCTCTCACCTTCTGGATGAGAAAGACGGCCCAAATCAGTGTTTCAGGGACCCTCATGGTGCCTAGCTTGTTGTTGTTTCCCCCATCAACCAACCAACCGCTCCGACTCAAACCCCCTGCGCGAGAAACCCCACCGTACTCTCTAACACGCCGCGCCCATTTTGTTCGGTTAGGCTTTTGATTGGCTGATGTTGTCACGTGCGATTCAGCCCTTTGCTTGATGATTGGTTAAAAAACGGTAAAAATAGAAGCCGTCGTTGAAAATCCGAAAACCTTATCATGTAGCTTTAGAGTTAAATGTACTTTTTAAACAATTTATAACCTGTAACAAGAGTTACAGAGTTTTTCACTTCAGTGTGTGTTTTGCGACTGAGGTCAGGCCAGTGGAGTGAGGTGGGTGCACACCTCACTCCATGTGAGTAGAATAACCTTTGCATGAAACACTGGTAGGTTTTAAGTTGTATTTTTATTTTATTCTTTTACATAGAAGTGTATAATTAGTTTACAGATGGCTTCATTTCAGATTTGTGCCTTGTTGGAATTTAAGCAAGTTGGTGTCAATAGAGGTGTAGGTTGGCACAGCAGGTATTTGTGTGCAGCACTAATATTGTTAGAAGTTTTTTTAATTGTTTTTATAAAATTTTTAACAGTGTAAATTTGGCTCCCTGCAGGGCACATGTGGTATGGAGGACCAAAACTGACATAGTTACAAATAAATACAGAAATATATATACCTTGTATAAATACTGTTTTTCCTTTTCCTGCTACATACATTTTCATCAAGTAATGTATATATTTTCTTTTTCATTTTCCTTGCACACGCGTTTTTGTCAAGAAATGTATGTATTTTGTTTTGTCATTCCCTTATACAAGCCCTTGTTCTTTTGTCATTTCCTCGTCTCCCTTTTGTCTTTTCCGTATGCATTTCTGCCTCATTATGCAAATGAGGAGGGCTGCCTTCTTGCTCCACCTCCTCTGCTATTGGTCATAAACACGAAGAAGCTCATCCATATGCAAATCAATTGCGCATGCTCTGTGCATCAAAGCTCAAACACACGATCGAAAGCGACTGAAAAGTTTCAAATATGACTGTTTCTGTGACACAAAATAAACTTTTAAGATGTTTTCAGGCGAGAATGTAAATGTGTAAACCTCAAATATCTGCTCGATTTATCAAGA